>JAQGAK010000736.1:0-55499 GCA_034696945.1 Lipothrix lubbocki
TGTAATAATTTTTGTATTAATTTTTGTATTAATTTTTGTATTAATTTTTGTATTAATTTTTGTATTAATTTTTGTATAAATATTTGCATTAATTTTTGTATTATTTTTTATTATAAATAATCCTGATTTGTGTGTGTGCAGATGCCAGGAGGAATTCACAAGTTGCCTGGAACACATGGATGACCCGGAGATGGAACAGCGTGCTCCGGGTGTGATAATGTTTCTAGCGGAGCTCTACCTTAATTTCTTAGTTGAAATTTCCGGCAAGAGCACCAAGAATTACATGTTTGGCTTAGCAGCTGTTGAGCTGATGACTGCTCTCGCCACCGCCAAGCCAACTAATATTAACAAGATTCTGCCGATTTTCCGGACTTTGAAGGTGGCTTAATTAGGCGGATACAAATATTTCCTGAAAATAGTATTTTTAGAATAGAAACAGATATATACACATTTATTCAGAAGATCGGAATATTTATTATAAAATTTTAAATCGAATTACTTAATTAGTACTTAATTATTTTAAATTTGGTTATTGTAATAGTAAAGTAATTCCTAATTTCTGTCTTTCAGTTAATCGGCTACGAATTAGATCACGACGGCCGACAAGGGATTGCTACAGAGTTGGAGAAGCTGATGAAAGAACTGAGTTTCCTCATGGTCTCCAAAGACTTGGACTCACAGTGCAAGAACTTGCTGGACACGCTTTTCGAGCTGAGGAAAAATGATTGGAATCACGCCGGAACACCCGCTAGCTCCACCTCACCTTCCTCCACCAGCGCATCTCCGAATTACTATCCCCACGGAGGCAAAGGCGCCACTGAGAGTCAATATTTTGAACTTCCTGATAAGTGAGTGATATTTCATTTATTTTTGTATTTATTTTTTGTATGTATTTTTTGTATTTTTTTTTCGTATTTATTTTTTGTATTTATTTTTTGTATTAATTTTTTGTATTTATTTTTTGTATTAATTTTTTGTATTTATTTTTTGTATTTAACTATTTTTTTTATTTTTCAGTGTGGAGGACGAAGACTTCAATCTGCTAATTGACGACGAGCCTGAAGAAGTTCGTGAGGCGTACGAGGAATTCCTGAAGATGACATCCGGGGGTATGAAGTAAAATGACGATTTTCGGAAAACTTTCTGTTCTCCCTTTTTTCCAATAGACAACAAACAGTTACACAACCCGTCATATTATGATTACCATATAAAAAACAATTAATTATTAGAAAATTATAGCCAGGCATCGGAATTTGGAAATAATTCGTATTTTTTAATATTATTCATTTTCTATTATCACAAATCACCAAAATGTTTTCTTTCCGTGCACTACGAAGAAATAATTTGCACAAGTATATAGTAATTGTATGTAGGATTAATAATAATAATTTATTATTATTATTTCTCTAAAAATTCGTTTAAATTTTGTACGTAAAGTTTACAATATAGGAGATAATACGTAAAAATTGTTGTTTTTTAGCAAAATGAATATACTTTGACAATTTACTTATAATCTTTTTTTCTCTTCTTGCTGTTGCTGTTGTTCTTGTTTTTGTTCTCACGACTTGAAAAATAACATTTTGATCAAAAATTGTGGGTCAGTTTTATTATTCCTAAATAATTTAATTATTATAACTCCTAAGTGTTATTATTATTATTATTTCTTTTCCTCTGTAAAATCAGGATTTTTATGAAAATATCCCCCGTACTTATATGTTCACATAATACAATTATTATTGAAGAACAAGAAATTACAAATAGAAATTGTGAGTCAAAAGATGTAATAATTATAAAATTACAATATATAGTAATTAATTTATTATTACTATAAAATACATTTTACCATTATTGTGAATTATTATTACTTCTGTGCCGTCGTGGCAGTCTCCATTGACTCCACAATTTTGTAAGACTTGAACAGTCAAAATTTATAGACTTTGGTCAAAAGACTTGAATTATTGTAATAATAAGTAATTAATTAATTATAATTGTCAATTATTATTATGATTAGTAACAAATTATAATTAAAGGAGTTTAAGAAGTTGTCCGCAGGAAGGTGGGAGAACAAAAAACAAATATATTTGTAATAACTGAATAATTAGTTTTTTCACTTTATATTATTTATGGTTTATATTTGTTATGATTATAATTAATTTAATTAATTACTATATACAGAATATTTTTAGTTTAGAATAATAGTTTTTACTCGTATAGTTGATTTACAATTATATTATTGTCCTCTTATATTTGGAGAATTTAGTATTTTTTGGTGAATATATGCGAATATATTGAGTGTTATTATCTCAAATTAAATTAAATTCATTCGGAATTATACTTTTACAAAATACAATTTAATACAAAAGCTACGGTATTATTATTTAATTATTAAATAATTAATTTTAAAATTTATTACTCAATAAGAAATGTATTAAGTAATATTATAATTATATAATTATTTTTCCAGTAAATATTTTTTGTAATAATTTCGTGTTTTTGTCTTTCAATATTATGGATTACTATTAATTATTTTGAATTTATTACTTATTACTACTGTTGTAATTTTGCTATTTATCAAATTATGACGTGTCATTCTTCTTATTAAAATGCGAAAAGACGGACAGATGAGTCTGTGAAACGAATATATATTGCCTTGGGCGAGCAATAATTGCCTTAAAATCTTATAATTAATAATAATGAAATTTTCAGATCCTTTATTACTAAATAATATACCGTCTTTAATTTTTTACACTTATTAATCTCTCGTATATTCCGTTAAGTATGTAAAAGTATATAGGTTAATTATTATAAAAGTACGTAATTATTTAAGATAGATTGTAAAAATCCTATATATTAATTATTCCTTCTCATCAATGATTATGACATCCAAAATGTGACTTAAATCCCATTTGCTTGATGATAATTCTTCGCCAAGTATCTCAAAAAGTACTAATATCTGCGTGGAAGGGATAGAAATTAGTACTTTGGGATTCCTTGTTGTTGCGATGTAATGTAATAAAAAATACGGATTATATTATAGTAATTATTACATGGAAAATAATATAGAATTTAGTTTATGAATAGTTTATAGTTATATGTGACTTATATATGAATAATTACATTAGTATTGACAATTTATATATAGAATAGTTTTAGTTTCTGCTGATGACAAGTTTATTATTAAATAATTAGTATTATTATTATAATTTATAGAGAATCCTGGAGTGGAGAGGAAATATGTCGGGGAAGTCGATTGTTACAATAAACATTATTATTATTATGATAATTAATTATATCTTGAATCACACTGTTATTGAAACTAATTATGTGTAAAGTTCATATTAAATTAAGTATATGGAGGATTATTAGTAAAAACGTCAGGATTGAAAAACCAAATTGGCGAATATTTTATATTTTTATTTAATACATTATTTCATTTCCTCATCTAATTGTAAGTCGATTAGGATTGTATCTTTGATACTAATCTACACTGGATTAGGACAGTACCACAGCAATATTAGCGGGTGCAAAAATCCTCGTCAATGCTAAAGTGCTATGAACCCGAATTTAAAAAAAAAAAAGTTTTATATTATTAAAATTTATTCATTACACACATTACCATGAGTATTGTAACTTTTGTAACATTTTGTATTGTATATTGTATCATGTCTATATTAACACATGTTATTCCAACTTCAGTACAATAATGATTGATCTTCCAGCTGTAACACGGCGATAATAAATAACGTACATTGACTTTTGATAATTTATGTAATAAGGTGAAAGCACTAGTTCCACGTATACGTTTTAGAATAAGGACGCTCACATTGAGCATAAATATACAGGTGTTTTTACAATAAAGACAGCTGTAAAACACACAGGAGAGCTATAAATTTGTCATTCGTCCTCGTCCCTTAGCTGTTTATTCCAGTTACTGTGAACACCTCACATTATTATCCATTTTTGTTACGGGGGTATTTATTGACAAGATATTAATTACACACGCGAGCTTTCGGTAACACACAGCTTACCATTCGTCAGGCGTAGAGCGAGTGAGAACAAACATTTTCTTAGTTTCAAATTTAAACCGACATTTTTGTGGATTTCAAAATCGTGTTTGGCATGCGACTCGATTTACACATATGCGAGTCAGGGCGAACACTCTCAACGAGACTGGAGGAACACAAAGGACACGTAAGATGACGTACTTACTTACTGACAAGTACGTACTTACAAAGAATCTACTTTATCGGGTTGAAGTTCGATAATTGGGGTAATGGTAATTCAAGGATGTCTTTGCCAATTTACCTAACCTAACTTTGAAGATATCGTTGGATGTTTTCCCCAATTATCGAACTACGGCCCTTTATCGACATGGCAAGGATAAATTAAATAATTAATTTAATTAGGATAATAAACTAATTTAAGAAAAATTAAAAAAGGTCCAACTATTCAACAGTCCTCCACAGCTCCCTTAATGGACATTAATCTAGGCTTTAAACTCAGCAACCCATGGTTACCTAATTACCTATTGTTCCAAAACTGAAGCTTTTTTAATTTAATTAAAAATTATTTAAATTAATAAATTAAATTAAAATTAAAATGTTTTTATTATTTCAAAAAATGGTTTATGTTTTTATTAAACAAATATTATTTCAAAAAAGTAGAACTGTTTGTTCAAAGCAAAATTTAAGCAAAGTCTCATTTGTCTCTTTGCCATGGAGATGTTTACAGCTTGTAAACGAAAAGCTTGACAATGAAATCACGAATCTTTGCAAAATTTAATGGCGGACTCCATTGATTTCAAAAATGATTGATTACAAAAATATTTTTTAAACAACATTATTTTTAACAAACCTAGTTTGAAAGGTTGCTATTCATTGTCTAATAAAAAACCCTTATTAAGGTTTATTAAATCCTTATTTTGTATCAGTAATCCTTCTTTGATCTTAAGAAGTAAAGGGATTGATTCAAAAGTATCGTCCCAGTTGATATTGTGGTTTAGAAATTTTCAATTTAAATTTTCGCCTTAGAGTTAACCAGAAATGGGATTAGATAATTTTCCTATGAAGGGAATTAGTACCCGTTGATCGTCCTTCTGTTTTACATGCAAATCACTGCCTACTTGAGAATCAGTTATACTTGTCTATTTTTCATCCCGCTTGTTGTCTGCTTTGTGGGGGATTTTATTGTTAATCTCATTGTTTGATCGTTACCAACAAAGATTTACATTTATTTAAAATATTGAATTAAATTTGCACTACAGGTTCTGCCGAGAGGTGACCCGCCGTCCATGAATACACCATATTGTCATTCCAGAGGCTGCAAACCGTCGGGACGGGTCGTCAAGATGTTCCGGGGTCGAGATATATTCCGAACAAAACCGGTTCACGAATTTTGTTTTTGGAATTTCGGGACGGGGCAGTTCCGTGCGTCTGGACAAAAGTCTCTAATATTTGTCATTCTAAATTTTGCCTTTAATGGTGGTTGCAGTAAACAGGATTTAGAATGCCCTTCACAAATAATAGTGCCTATCATATACAAGACCCAGATTAAAAAAATCAGGAATCTGTTACCAGCAGGCCGGTGACATAGAGAACGAAGCGAACACTTGTCATGCGCAACTTTCACATTAATGATGTACGCGTCATGTAATTAAACGACAACTTTTCTTGTCATTAACTTCGTATTTAGTTAAATGTAATTGGCTTAGGATCAACTTCAAGTTGCCACTTATCATGTGATAAATGTTTTTCAAGCAACATGTACTACCGTTAAAAAGTTTGTAGCTGGACAAATTTCGTTACGGAAATCAGCGTTGCATAAGTTCGCTTCGCTCCTAATAACCATACCACTATGTGCTTTCTCCCTGTGGGGGGTGAAGCAAATTGACACGCTTGAAAGAAATCAAGTACAATTTCTACGAAGGATCACCAGCGCAAGCTACCTCCTGACTATGACCCCAGACTGAAAACTGGAATCCCACCCATTAGGCAAAATCATGGAACACAGCTCTGAAGGAGGACGCAACACCTGCTGGAAAAGGCCTGCTTACAATACCAGTTTAAAAACAATAAAAGGTGTCTTCTAAATGAATAGAAAGCATTCTTCAAGCAGTAGTCTGGAAGAAGATTTCGTCAACCTGCTGGACAACATGTGTATAAAATCAGACAAAGATTTAATCGGAAAATTAATTTAAGCACTTGTAAATGCAGATGTAAAATTCCTTGTAACAGGAAAACTGAAAAATCAAGACGCATGCACTAAAAGACGAATTACACTAAAAAAAACTTCAACTGGCCTTTGATCAAATTTATCCAGCATATGAGAATGGAACTACCAAGAGTCTAGACCAGCAACAAATTCATGAACTTAAATGGGATGTAAAAATTTTGGGGTATGGAGAAAACAAGGACGAACTGCAGCGAATGCAACCACGAGATAGAAATCATGTTTAAATGTAACGAATATAAGAATAGATATTCTACCACAACTGACGCCACCAATTGGAGGAATGCATACAACCTTTTTACCAGTTATGGCAATGTCCAGTTATTGAACACATACTGGGCGAAGGCAATCAAGATAAGAAAAGAAGCTGATGCGGCCTGAAGCTTTACCTGAAGAGCAAACCTGAAGAGTCGTATAAAATGCATTCAGCCTAAGATCAAGCAATTGCATGTCGCGAGATGCCGTGCCCTTCTCGACCCTTTTAGGAGAATTCTCCGGCTTAAGCAGGGTTGCAGGCACTTCTACGACGAAGTCTCGGTCGAGACTGTAAAAAGTGCACGAAGTCTTCAAAAAACAGTTTAGTGTTGTAAACTAGCTGCATAAACATCAACTTAAATATGAAATTATTCCAAATGTAAAAAGTTGTAGCATTTCCAATAGTAAGGGTTTATCTTATTTCGATAATAATAAACTGGATTTATTTTATTGTTAAAAACATCGGGGCACGACGTTCCCGGGCCGGGACTCGGAAGGCACAACTTGAGGACGAAAATGCTGTCGGAAAGATCCGGGACAAAATGTACGCAAAGGTCGCGATGAATTTCGGGCCGGGACAAAATTGGTGTCAGGACAAAAATTTCGTCTACATTAGAAGCTTTAGCGAACCGAGTTGTTCAGTTACACAATTATAATAATTAAGGCTAAGAGCTTTAATGTCTCATAATTTCACGAAAATGCATTCAATATTTTTGTAAATTTCGTGCGTATTTGCACTTCATTTTCGAACTATATTGCAATTTTCTCAAATTGTAATCTGGCTGTAACTTGCGGTTTCCAACAACCAGAAGTTTTTCAACGCCAGAAGTAAAGGAAAATCATTTAACATATTTTTTTGTCCGACTGGAGTTTTTGTGCAACAAATTCCATTTTTTATTGAATTCTTACTAACCATACAAGGAGAGGGAAAATCTGTGAGAAGAGGTGTGTGGAGGTGAACCCTCCGAACATACTTACATTTAAACGCATTGTATACATAGAATATAGAATAAATATTCCTTTTTAGGGGCAGCGCAGCGCCCCTCCTAGAACAGTGCATGTCTGTACGTCTGTAAGTCTGTCATCACGATAACTCAAAAACTCCTGCACCGATTTCAACCAAATTGGTATATATGTTTCTTATAGTAATATCTTGAATGAGTTCGTAGATGGGCAAAATCGGTGCAGTAGTTTCGGAGTTACCCGGGTTTTTCAACATTTTCATCCGAGTTTGCTAAAACTTGGTGTACATAGCCTCCGGGCATAAAGCTTATTGGATTCTAAATTTCAACTCAATCAAATAACCCGTTTCGGAGTTACCCGGGTTTTTCAACATTTTCATTTGATTTTGCTGAAACTTGGTATACATAGCCTCCGGGCATAAAGCTTATTGGATTCTAAATTTCAACTCAATCAATTAACCCGTTTCGGAGTTACCCGGGTTTTAAAAATACTTTTTTTAGATTTTGATAAAACTTTTTATGAAGGTAGATCGGTTCACACTACCCGTCAAAAATCAATGTATCTTATACTGAATAGCTTAAGAAATAAATAAAATTGATCAATAATAACAATGAACACCTCATGAATGAAAATGCAATGTTAGCATGCTAACCCAATAAAAACAAACATCATTTGGCGTTACTAAATTCCCTCTAAATAAAACTTGTTACTTTTACTCATTATATGCATCATTTAACACACTTGTTCTGAAACTTATAACAATTCAAATGTTTTCACATTTGCCTTTTAAACACCGCTGCGCTGCCCCTTCGCATTCACCCCGTAGGGGTGTCATAAATCGTTGCGAAGCGACGATTTTTATATGTATTTACTATTATTAATTTGAACAATATTACCATTGTAATTATCTTGAGCACCACTAATTCCATAAAAGAATGAATTAACGCAATGTATTCTCATTCTGACAGAAATTCTCGCGTTTCCCATTTCCGTATATACATATTTCTTATTTCCGATATCAAAATTCCAATAATGAATAATTTATATGGATTTTTATCACCATTTTGATCGTCCGTTACATATTTCTTTTTTAATATTGTTCTCTTATCTATTATTATATAGCATATAACAGAGACTAATAAATGGATTTACTAATTTCAGCCCACAATATTAATGATATTATACAAATATAATATCTGTAAACAAAATTGTGACCGCCGACGATTGCTTCGTAAAAAAAATTGTAGGACATTTGCTGAGCTCATATTTTTGAAAAATATTACTTTTGTATTAATCATTATAAATTATATAAACTTTTAAATAATAATTATTCACTTCATTAAATTAATATTAAATTATTGATTTCATAATGATGATGTAACAGCGATTATTAATAAATTATTTAATGTTTTTATCATATTGTACTTTGTATGTAATCGTGTTCTAATTTCATTTTACGTAATATTTTAATTTCATCTTGTACGTTATTGTTAGTCATTGTCAGCTCCAGGGGGCAATACCATTCAAAACACGGCATGCTAATAGAATTTTATGGATCATGCATAATTAGCTATGGTATTGGTATTGAACATTGTTGATTATTTATTTAATTAGCTCGACATGGTCTATACTCGTTTATGTCATGGTGCATATATGGGTAATAAATTTAAGTTTTAATTGTTTAATTTGGACAATTTGAACATTTAATAGAACTGACATAGTCACAGTACAAAGATTATACATTGAATCCTCACGAATATTGATTTTGCAATGGTTTTATGCTATACTTTGTTATACTTATAATAATAATAAAATTATTATTATTATTATAAACTTTACTCAAATATTCGTTTTCCTTATTGCATATTGCTACTTGCTACATATAACTACAATAATTTCATTACATTTAATTCTCCTGAACGAATTACTTCTTCCTACATGTCATCATACAGTTTGTGTATTTTACATACTCGGCACATTCTTTAGCAACCGGTGTGACAAATGTCTGACATAAATGAAGAAATTAATGACAGAAGGAAAAGGACGTGAACGTTGCTTGAAACAGGAAAGTCAAACTCCATTTTAATCAGTTTTTCTTAGGACAACATAGTTCAAACCAATTATACATAACTTCATAAATAACAACATCAATTTTTGTTATACGTAGTAATTATATTATCCTGTTTGAATTTAAGACTATAAGAGCTATTGGCATTTAAAATGTTCTCTCTACTTTCTCATCATCATTTCCTTTTGTCGTTTAGCAATCATTTTACTCAAAGTTGATTTTCCGTCATCAATTCCTTCGAATCCAGTAGATTCATCGGAGTCGGAATCATAGCGGGAATTAACGAAGGAATTGCTTGGTAAAGGCCTCTTGTCTTTGTCTTTTCGGGATGGCATTGAGGATATCGGTGGTGGTGGAGGCGGTGGGACTGATTCTTGCCTTTTGAACGCTGGTTGAGGTTTTGGCTTGGGCTGTTCCCTTTCCTTCTCTTTCTTCTCCTTCTTCTGGGGCCGAACGTCGTCGACTTGGGCAACACTTGACACCGAATTCATTTTAGTATTATTTTCCGTCACTTTTTTCCAAGCGAACTGATTCTGGTCGGATAAATCATCTCCCTCGGTCTCAGCTTTGGCTCTAGCCTTAGCCAAAATGGCTCTCAACTCGGATGACCGGGCTGTTTTGAACTATATAATAAATAAATGAATAATATTTGATTATTTTTGTTCTTGTATACTATATGAGCTTTGTTTCTTTTCTTTCAAAAAAACTGAATAAGTTTAAATAAAGTGTAAATGCTTAGACGCGAGAAATATTAAAGCGAATGGAGCGGAAAAATAAAAATGCGTCATACTGCGAGCAAACGTTTAAGTAAAAACGAGAAAAAGTTAAAGAAACCTCAAGGAGAGTAAAGCAAAAGCCCGGTAAAGTGGAACTTGAAGAAAGGCTGTAAATATAATATGAAATCATGACATATCCTACCCCCGAAATACTCCTCGACACAGTAATTTGCGAGTCAAGTCGACGACCCTCGGCTGTACCACAAATTTCCTCCAGCTCTTGCTTGTTAAGGGCAAATAGAGCATTACCATTCATACCGGCCAACTGTCTGATGACACGATCCGAAAAGTTCTTTGCCTTTAACCAGTCATGAACCTCACTCACGCTCGAGTCTTGACTGATATACACTTCAGGGGTCTTCTGAATTGCAATTCTCGGCTTATTCTCACGGAAGATTGTCAGTACATTCTTCAATTCTTCGTTCATAATTTCCATGCTAATTGCTACAAGTTGAAAGTATAGTAAGCATTAATTTATTACATAGCAAGCATTATAAGAACATGGTTTTTTCAAAGAGCTAAGCATTTACTAAGGGCTAGTCAACTAATAAGTAGTAAATGCATACGATATTATTTATTCTCTGTCGAACGGTCGTTCGCACATGATTGAAACATTTGAGATAGCGGTTTGTAAGTTTCAGTATTGATATAAGTTTCTAGTACTTGATTTTAGGTATTGTAATGTGTTCATGTTAGTATTTCCATTAGAGTAACTAATATTTATGATCATCGAAAGATAGTTAAAGTACAAATATGTATCTCTACCAGAATCAACATATTATTATATATTCATCGCATGGAAAGTGTAAATATCCCTGGCATGTCAGCAAGCAGTATCATAATTTTCGTTGTACTATCTTTGTTTTTATGCTACCATACTGAATGTGTGAAACCTATTCAAATTTCTTACGTCGAGCTTCCCTGGCTGGTTGACTTCTGGACACAACTGGGGATGCGGTGGACGAGCGACTTATCGGAGGCTGCACAGGTGCAGGTGGTGGCGTTGGTTCCTTCCTGTCCGAGAAGTCTTCGGAACTTACCACGGAACTTGGTGGAGACCAGTTGTTACCTTAATTGGAAAATTAGTATGAGTTAGTCTTTATTATAAATGCATTAACTTCCCCCCAAAGCCAGTTCTTCGATTGGCTAAGTTAACTATGAGCACACACGTCACTAACTATACTCCAAGCATTTAATCATTCCACAAATTTTTGGCCGTAGAAATATAAGCATACTAACTACATATATAAGCATTATACTTAAGCTCACAAAAGCAACACTCAATGAAACAACGTTATGACAATTATTTACTTGAAGAGCATATCATATGTAGAGCAGCCTACACTACCAAGTAATTTTAAATGAAAGATATTTTATTTCGAAAGACCTTTCATCTATTTTTATGTTGTCTTAATTCTACTGCTAAAATCCTACAACATTATTTAGAAGGCAGTAGAGTATCGGAGAGTCTGGAGGGTCATTTACAATTTAAAATGAATTCTTGAGTGGAAATATTAAATCTATCAACATAGTTTTCTAATAATAGACAAGTATCTTCTTCAGGTTTACACTAAAGTGACACATGGACAATATGTAAGTGACATGATACTTATGATCTTTTAGAGTATAGTATCAGCAGTAAAGTAGTTTCTGTAAAATTTCTCGCACCTCAAAAGTAATGTAAAAGTAGTATAAGGCAAGAATAATATAATAGTACTGTATAAGGTAAGATTAAACACACGGTTTAAAACGTTGTGTGAGATTGTGCGAAGCGAATACAAGACTCTTGTGTTTCTGTTCTCTCTTGCCATTCAAATTGAATGAAGCTGATAAGCCGGCTTTGATTTCTCTAATTAGTATATATTCCAATCACAAAGAGTATGCTACCAAATCTTCAGTAAACATTTGTTTGCAAATTTATTTTCTTTATGGAAATTATGGGAGCATAAACTGTTACAACATAATATAGTGTTCCTTACAAAAAAGGTAGACACATGTCTTAACTTAATGCGTTTCACAAGTTCGACCTGGTTGATTTTTGATTTGACATTTAAATTGTATATACATACATTATAGGCATCAATATATAGGGTATTTACTGCAATAGTATTGTTTTTATAGTATGTACATACAAGCACAAGAGACATATTGTTCTGCCTTGACAGTGTCACTACACACGGACGATTTAAAATGGACAAAAATAAAAGACTGACAGCAACCGCCGTGACTAAAAACTAGGAATTAACACATAATTAACTACAATATGTTTTTAAATAAAATAGAATAATTAGCAATTGGAAGATTCTGCTTTGTTCGTTGGATATGTAAGGATTGTCACAAGCGCAAACACGACTCTATATATAGTGTTTCCGTTGTCTTTCGTCATTCAAATTGAACAAAGTAGATAAGCAGATAAGTTATTTCCATCATTTGTATATTTTCCAATCAGAAAGAGTATGCTATACTAAATCATGAATAAACATTTACCTGAAATTTATTTTCTTTATGGAAATTATGGGAGCATAAACTGTTACAACATAACATACAGTGTTCCTTACAAAAAGGGTCAACACACAACCTAATTAACGCAATGTGTCTCACAAGCTTTTCGTCCCGATTGATTTGATATTTAAATTAGATACCTATACATACATTACAGGCCTCAATAGGGTATTATCTAATTATTATTGTTTTTATATGTACACATTCAAGCATACCAGGCATGCTGTTATTCCTTGATAGTTTTACAACACATGGACGATTTAAAATGGAAGACAAAAATAAAAGGCTGGAAGCAACCGTAGTGACTAAAAACTATCAATTAACACATCATTAACTACAATACGTTTTTAAATAAAATAAAATAATTAGCAATCGGAAGATTCTGCTTTGTTCGTTGGATATTTAAGATCATCATCACACACACACACACATTGAAATTACAAATTTTTATTATTACACACCCACACACACAAGCACACATATACATTTGTAGAGTGACAAAAACAAAATATTGTGGCACCTTACACAAAAACATAATTTAAACAGTACAGTATTTAAACGTGCTCCAACGGGATTAACATGCACCCTTGTGCATGATTCCTAAACATAAACTTACTAATAATGATTGTCATCTACGTGAAGCAAGACAAAATTATTTATTTGCTCAAAAACTTATTACGTATATCTACCTATAATGCTTATTAAAGTCGGTCTATCGTGGTCGTCACTACATCATCGTTACGATAACTCGACTCTCCTCTTCATTTTACGTATATATATGCATTATGATATTATGAACGTGCACAGAGTACAAGTACAGGGTGTAGTAATTACTTAAAATACGTATAACATAACACAGATGATGTTGCTGGAAACGTCTCCGTAAGTACAGGTAAATTGTGAGTAAGAGATGAGCACACGATTCGAGGTCAGCAGTGTATCAGGCACATTCAGCAACTTGGAAGCAAAGGGCTAGTAACGGTCTAAAAGACAAAACAGGGACGGTACTTTTAAAATTAGACAACGATTACATGTATAAAGATAACAAAAAAAAACAAGTGTGGTGTACAATGGTGAATACGGAAAACAAAACACGTACAAAGTGTGAACGATGATAATATAAGTATAAGAAACTTAAAATCGAAGTGAATCTATCAACTTTAATATTCAACACTATAGAGTGTAATGAATCGTACCATCTGATAAGTTACAAATAAGATTAGAACAACATCAAATTTTAACCAAAAGTATTAAATAACCAATAAAGAAACAAATACATGACAATACTTAATGTACCGCAGTTAACAAAAGTGCAGAGATACGAATCACTTTGATCACAATACATGTTGAAGCCAACAATACATATTCCATATGTAGATAAATCTAAATTTAAAACGTAATGAGCTTTGACGACAAGAATAGTGTATAGAAATGGTGTGAAATCCTTGCGTAATAAAGTAAAAGTAGGGACTCACCTCCCCGTCCATTATCCATTCCATGGTACGCCCCAGGATCCTAATTAAAAGTCATATAAGCATTAATTTTCATGTAAACAAAGTAATTAGGCGGTGATAATGCACCCAGCGACGGAGAGACCAAGAAGAGCAGGACTCAAGACTTAGGTAAGGATCCATTTATCACCCTTTATGCAGGTAATCACTTGGATGAAAGGACAAGGAAAGGAAAAACAGCAGGGCATACACAGTGAAATGTGTGGATGCGCTCGTTGTTCCTCCTCAGGGAAGTACAAGAAAGAGAAAGCAAAAAGCGGGTTGACAAAAGTAGATGTTTAGGTAGATACATAATTCCTCCATTTATTCCTATATGAGTCCCTGTGTACTATATGTTTGTTTGTATGGACAGAAGTTCATCTCAGCAGTTGCTGCCTATACTCACGCCATCAGGAATTCCAACATGTTCATATGATGGCAACAGAAGGACTGGCAAACTCCAATATGTAAATAAAATTGGAAATCATAGCGATACATCCTATATTTACGCTATCCATGAAATTCAACCCTGACCTGAGATGACAGATTTGTCAAGTTTAATATGAATCCAAACGATTTCACCAGATGCTCCATGGTATACAATAATGTAGGCATGTCCCCTGTCTGTATCATATGCGGGTTGAACCGTCCTATGGAAGTTTATAGTTGCCATGTGTTGATTAAAACCAAGCGTTATTTTCAATATTCTCTTAAAATACTCCTTAGTATACTTCTAAGTACTAGGGGACCTTGTCTACAATCTTTCAGGGACAATGTTGCTAATATCTGCAATTTTTAATGTGCAAACTATAATAATAAATTATTTTTTATGTATTTTTCAAAAATAAATTATGCAATTGTCACAATACTTGCAAAAGTTCAAGAATGATATATGACTGCACACCCTGGTGTTACCAAGACTCAAAGTAAAAAGTAGTACATGGACGTAGGAAGCCTTACAACATATATTATTTTAATAATATTCTGAACTTACACACTACACAAGTCCTGATGTTCATTTCTCCAGAGACGATGCTACTATGATTATTAACGTTAATGTTCAATGTCCTCATTGTTTCGAGAGCTTCTCCTCAGGTATCCACATACCTTTTTTCATTAAAACTTCAAAAGAGAGAAAGGACATAAAGTTATATTTTATTGTCTAACGGGATACGTAATCTTAAAAAAAATGTTGCGAGCTTCCATAATATTTTACATTTTGTATGCATCGCACGCATTTGTTATTGCAGGATGCAGGATCGCAAGTGTTCGTTCGTACTATAGGCAGGATCATCAACGTGTCAAATATTATATAAATATACTCTGCCGTCAATGTGCTGACTATACATGTACGTATGTAAATTATCACCCAAGTACTCGCTACATACATTATCGTCAGAGTAATTCAGAGTGCGCTCTATCGTGCCTTGCCATCCCTCCAAATTAATATTGTTGGAATGGACAATTTTACTTGACTCCAACCCTTCAGCTGCTCTGTATTATACCCTTATCCAAGTGTAACATCCATATCACTTGCTTTCTCTCTCTCTCTCTCTCATCCTATATCTACTACAGAAAAGTCTTCAGCCTACTTTCATTCACTATGGTACTCACTGAAGCAAACCTCACCTCGATGAAAGTGACAGCTTGGAGAAACACACCAGAGCTACTGTCGTCATTTACGCTTGATTCAAAATCCGTCATCCTGACATACTGACATCTTTCAAATACACCCAACCGTCACTTGATGAGAATTGAAAATCCTCAAAATGCCCTCACTTGCAGGCTATTACACAACTTTTCCAAGTTATACCTCCTCAATTCTAACCATTACGCTGGGATAGACCAAACAATAGTAAAACTCTATACTTTCAAGGGATGCAAGCACGCTGTAGATATACTGTAGACATTATAAAAAGCCTCATATACACGATACGCACTAACAATGAGCTAATGTATACATGTACTATGTAATATATATGCAATGTTCCAAAGTTCTGCAACCCATACATCGGAAGTAATTTCTAACGAACTTTTAATGTAATTACTTATAAATGCATACGCTCGTAGTCGTGGAGTTCTGGCTTGCCTATTATAAAGTGTTTTGATGCTATACAAATACATAGAGGAGAAAATGAACAGGAACTGACCCGTGAAAATTTACAAACAAACAGAGGATGAAAAGTTATACTGTATGCTACTGCCCAAATCCAAACCCGACAATCTAAATACATGCCCAAATGTAGTACACAATAGTAACTTCATAGGAATCAATACAGCATGCTGTTTGTTTATTGTGGAAGGGAAATCAGGTAGGTTGTAATTTTAGATGGAAATGGTATAGTAATAAAGCCAATTGTAATCGATTCTCCTTTCAAAATTGCACCGATGGCTCATTTCTCAGCTTAGCTTAATACCCAGTGTGTGTAGGGAATAAGAGGAAAAACGGGGAAACTGTGACACCGTCGTGGAGTCCAACTGTAAATAATATGTTCACAAGGGAAAAAAGTGACAATTGACATGGAACTCACCGAAGGGAAATCATTGTGTGACGACACGATTGTGTGAGGCACATGAGCAACTTGTCCTTTCCAGTTTCGGGCTTTCCACCACTTCTTTGAATCATCCAACACCTGGTGAGAACGAACAAAAATCCCATCAGTTGACAACAACAAATATCTTTGTCAAACTACAATCTATCTTATTCTCCTAGCTCAAATGCAAACTCATGAAAGTCTTCACACCGCTCATATGCTCGAAAACGGAAAGTTGTTGCCTTTTCGTTTATACACTACCCAGTAATACACTTCAGACAGTACACCATGACATCCTATATCAACACATGTATCCCCTTGAGGAGTTCATGTTTATAAATTTAATACAACAATAACTTATTATACACTTTACACTACATATCACTTATACATTAATAGTATTATCCAACAAGCGCCTATACTACAAACTAAACTGAAAACGTCTCAAAAGTTTTAGTATTCAAATTCTATTAAGCTCTTGTAAATTCTCTGTTCGGTTGAGTACCTTCAAACCCAACCTAGGTCAGTGCATTGTGGGGAAGGAAGCGTCAAAGTTTCACGAACAAGTTTCTTGAGCAAAATCGATTGTAAACATTCAAAATTTCCCTATGTCTGTTCTTGGTGGTTGAATTTCTTTAAGTCTAAACACACATGAATGACTAGCAATAATACACATTGCTGGTACACATGTATACCTCCGCAACCTATAAAAAGCTTCTTTGTATTTTAATGAATTCTGTAGAAACATCAAAGAGTTGATGCTTGCACGATCGTTCAAAGCAGCCTGTGCTTCTTATAGATTCCCTCCCATGCTGAATTTAATCCGTATAGTGAAAATATCTTCTGTGAATGAGAACAGAATGGTCGCGATTATTACACTCGTATTTTATCCACGAAAGCATTGGACTAAGAATAAAAATATCCGAAACAGATTCTCAATACAGGAACTTCAGTAAAGTTCCGTATACCCTCTATAATACCATGAACCTTATTAAAGTGAATTTAACTTTGTTGTAGCGTCATTCAAGCGAAATAGTATTTTTTTGAATCGTTATCTGGAGTTTACCATTGAAATAGCCTTCGCTTTATCTTCTCACAAACGATTCAGAATTCTAAGAACGCTAATAATTAAAGATATAATAGGATCCCCTTATGCTATGAAAGCAGTGACAATAAATAGTCTTCATTTCTGGAGCTGTAGTGGAGCGATACGTGGGTCTCATTTAGATTAAAGACGACGAAAGCATTATATGTATTTCTCTCTGGAAAAATATTCGTGGAGCAAAAAACTTGAAATAGTTTCAAAAAAATAACATTTATGTGTATAGCGCACAACAGCCTGGGCAATATTCGGTTGCGTCTGCTTTGTAATATTATTCCGTTCCATTTTACGATCAACATTATCATCAAGTAACATGAACTGGTACAGGGAAAAGACTTCTGGCAAGAGGGGAATACAGGAAATGGAAGAAACATTTGGAAAGTATGAAACCACCTTGTATTTTGCTCCAACGAGTTCTCAATTCAAAGTTTTATAGCATTATGTACGTGCATGTGTGAGTGCATCAATCCCGTTCACACTTTAAATCTGGCCATTCCTTCTCTCAACTCATAAAAGGATTGTAGAAAAGTGCTATAAAAGGATAACACTTTTCCGGCTCCCAACTTCACGCAAAACCTCCATTCACGGACATCACCCAGAGTAGTTCTATCTAACTCTCCCCGGGTCAAGTAGTATTATCTTTCCACCTGTACAATTCTCCGGTTCCATCTCGACAGTTTAGCTGGGAGAGAATGGGTCGTAAATGGAGGAAATGCTGTAGTATTTATATATTGGACCAAGAGTTCTTTCGCTCGTAACGACTTCAAAGTAATTTCAAACGGTAACATAGAACCTTTTATGAAACTGTTTAGGATACAATTGTAATGCTTGCGTTTTCTGAATGCTGTACTACTTCAATTAATTGTTACTGTAAACCAGTAAATCTTTATCCCTGCCGTTAAAAAACCTTACAGTCTGCTCTCAATTAATGTTTTCCCAAAGACTGCTAAGTATCTCTCCAGCCGCAGCCATACAGGAAATTCAAAAAAAGACCCCTGAATGTCTTAAACCAATGTCTCTACAAAAGTTATTCAAACTGAAATGTAGTTGTTGGATTTTAAAGTAAAAATTCTAGAACTACTAAATTGCCAAAAAAATCAGGGTTTTATTTGTTTTATTTCCCCTCCCAAGATACGATGTACAAAATTGTGTTTGTATCCTCCAGACTGTTTTGTTCTTGTCTACCTACAATCAGTTGTTGTATCCCAAAATGTCTAATTCCAAGTACACCTATGATGCATATACATACATTACTGGACGACGATAAGACGACATCCGGGAGTGTACAACTCGTAAAATTCACAAATGTTAGTCTAAAATTTGGGTTACAAAATTAACGTAGTATTCTCATAGTAATTATGTACGCCTACTGCTCGGACCGGAATAACTGAGGAAATTAAATCTGTCCCTAATGTGTCTATAAAAATTATATTCTTAGCTACCTTAAGCTTTACCTACAGTAAAAATATACAGTTTAGATCTGTGAATCTTAATTTCAGGCAAAGTAGTAGTCCCGTTTTCCAGTCAAATGATAAGTGGACTTTTTAACGATTTTTGATTCTCATTTCTAGACCGAGTTACTTACATATTAATACCTGTAAATTCTCGTTGAAAAATTCAGGATTGCACTTCTAAAATTACCTTTCATGAGCTGCAGTTAAAAATACTTCACATATACGTCTCACTTAAAAAGCTTCTACATATAAATACACGTTGAAGAACACGAATATATTTGTTAACCTAAATATCGCTGAAAAATTTAATTAAAGTCATTTTTAGTAAATTAAAAAGGCATACCTCCAAGTATTCACCACGCACGACAGTCAACTCTTTGTGATTGTTAGCTGTTCTATGGTGTGTAACCACGACGATTCTGCCTCCTCGGGATCGAACTGAATCCATAAATGCTCTTTGGCCAGCCCCGAATTCATCTCCCATCATGTCCACTGGAGAAATCGATCTCCGCTGATGCCGATCAACTGGCATCTGCATCTGCAATAAATTCCATAAAATTCCAGTCAGCTAGAATACTAATGAGAATGGTTGAATATAGATTCAGGATACTTTCTACATACAAGCTTTCTACAGATTACGGCGTTCCGTCCCAAAAGCAGGAAGACGTAGTTAGGGATCTGAAGCGACTAATAGTGAATATGCATTTCACTCCACCCGTAGCCCACACGAATTGACATTACAAGGGTAATAGAAAGGCAGAAGGTTGGGGAAATATTTCGTAATAAGAAAGGATAGGATATTAGACGTCACTATAGCCAAGCAGAAGGAGACAGTCCCTTGATAATATAATGGGCTGATGATTTATTTGGAAATAAATTTCAACTGTAAGTTTCAACCTCATTGGAGATAGTACTGGCAGGAGGAGAAGACCTCTTTGTGTCATGGTGCTGTCGTCTGTAGTAATACATATGTATGCGTGTATGTATATACTTACACATACAATCTTGCCCCACACCATATAATTATACACAATGCACTCTTGTCTATCTAATTCATTAAGATGCCATGAACCGGACTAAATCATACATGCGGGACCTAAAGGCAAGACAAACATCAGCCGACCTATTACATTATCCGAAACACATTACACAATAAATTATGGCTTGCAAAACTTATTGCCAACGCTGTAGAAGACGACGATGATTGTTTCTTCGCACACACATATCTACGAGCTCCTATTATATGGGATATCACTTTCACAGCTGCAGTCCTAACCAAACCCAAAACCAACTTGAAACCAATGCCGTTTTAATATTCTACCACGTTAATGTATGCACTTAACAGAAACACTCTAGGGCAAACCAGCCTTGCTTAAGCAAATTAACTCGTATTTATTTCTGTCTCACAACTACAACCCTTTCTCAACCTTCACTTTTCATGCGATGCCACAAGAAATTTCGAACATTTCGAATAACACAAGAACTCGCCAGTAGTAGTGTGTCGAGAACAGGATGAGCAATAATATATTCGGGGAATTTGGCCACTTCTTCTACAATATTATTCGTTTACTTAAGTATACATGTAGAACTAGAAATTTAAATTCTACTCATATTTAACTTTGCAATAGACATTCAAACCAATAAGCTCATCACTTTTACTTGTAGTTCCAGCTTTCTTTCTAAGCGTGCCACAACTGCTCGGCAGGCTTTTATAGTTATAGGAGTTCCGCATTTTTCTTTGCTTTCTGCTGGTGTCTGCTACACATTCATATTCAATTCGCAGGAAAGTATCGAACTTGGAGGTTTAAAGAATCGGAATCCACTGCGTACCCCGAGGAAGTACTCGAATCCTGGTCTATCCATGCTGATTACATTAGTAGGTCCCATTCAGTTAAAGAATATTTGGTGGCCAAAAGCTATGAAGTAACTTTACGAAATTAGAAAAATAACTTACTTCGAACATGAAAGCCCTTAGAGAACTCATTACCCTACTAAAGGCTGAGCCTGGTGAAAGCATGGATAGAAAATCGTAGGCAAAGATGACTACGAGAATAAGATATTGATACTTGAGAGCCACATGTTACACCAGACGCTATCCCTGGAAATTTGAACACTTCCGTTCGCTTATTCCCTCCACTAATAGTAACCGCGGCTGTAAAAGCAAGTTTTTCCATATCGTTACATTATATTACTTTATTACTGCATCAAGTAGCTGTACGCACATGTGAGCGCCTGACGCTCTCTCCTCATTGTAAGAATTGTGAAAGGCATTCAGCACAATTTTATTCAACCAGGTGAGAGCAACAACAGAGAGCTGTTGAAGGAATTTCATATGCAGTTACAATATACATTCTCTGCTACCGTGAACATTTTCAATTGCTCCAGCCACTACTATATGCTTGCCCTCAATATTCTAATGAGGAGCTAAAACGTTCGCGCAGAGGGAATTATCGTTCCAGTCGGATTGTTTTAATTTATATAAAGTCCCAGGATGACAAAGTCCAGTAAGAGTCTAAGCGCACCTGTGTTTACGACTTATTTTCCAGTTTTAACTTTCTCACTTTTACACGGGAAGGGTGGGGAGACCCAGTCAAATTCAGCTGTTTCATGAGGGCCCAATAAGAATGTTCCTTCAGGTTTTCCCGGACCTATCTCCTTCAACGTTTAAATGCAGTGTACAAAATATAACCTTGGAAGGGAATCGTAAAATGTAACTCCTGCGCTTAAATGGACTGGAAATTTTAAAGAATTTTTGGCAAGGGATTATATAATAGAACGGTTGGAATTTATGCTGGAGATATGCATCTAGGGGCTATTTGCATATGAGTATGTATGTCACTTATTTTAAACAAATTGGCATGCATACTTGCTTTTAAACACATTGACATGCATACAACTACAAGTACGTGCATATGTGCATTTGAATACATGTAATATGGGATAGTAAGTTAGTATAGCAAGGTTTGCAAGACTGTGATAGTCATAAGTAAAACATATCGTGACTAAATCGCAGATTAAAAGAGTGCTTGCATTCTGCTCCTCTTTGTCAGGATGGGCATGTGGATATACACGCAGTCATTCAGAACCAATAATGATATTTTACATTGTATGTGGCTATCCAGTGCATTTTTCCATTCCCCCCACTGCTGACTCCGATTGTGAGACTCTATACCATAGGAAAATACAATACGAGCCCATTAACGAAATGCCTTGTAGTATATCGCCTTTGTAGACGATGCGGATGCAAGTATGTCTAAGCTCCTGTGATTAGTATTAATTGAAATCGTTACTTTGATCGTAAAACTGTTCATATATCCATATGATATTCATGCTAGCTCTTCACAGCGTGAAGTTATTTTTAGCATTATTATGTATTTAGGATATTCAGGGGAACTGGGAAAATATATCCACACAGAAGACTGGAAGAAAGAAGAATGATGAAAGGAAGAAGTAGTTGGGGAAGAAGGGAAGAAGATACATACCAACGCACACATATTGATACACCATCATGCCACACTTTTTTTTCGGAATAATAATAAACTTATTGGAAAAAGAGCTGTGGAGCTGAAACTTGCTTATAGAAATAAAGTGCAGAGCTAGTTCACTTCTATGAGGTTGTGTTGGAAAGAAGATAAAATAATAGTCATTTCACATTCTGCATGACATACACTATAGATCTTTTACAGGAAGCTGGGGAGAAAATTCCTAGTCAGAGAATTTCCAGCTGGATACATTGCGTTTCTTTTTTGCAATATTTTTCAGTCTCGTTACAGTTATCGTTTTTCAAATGATACAAGGTCTAAGGCCAAGAAATTATCTCTTGCTCCAGCTATCTTTACAATCCTTAGCAGGATACAACAGTTTATAGGTTCTATAACTACTACATTCCCAGTCTTTAAGTATATCCAAAAAGCTCTGTCATCTCACACAACATCCGAGGCTTCACTGTATTGAATAAGAGACACTAGTATATTATTTTGGAGGCCAAAGAAGTACACAGCTTGCAATTTTGAATATCATATTTATGTACATATGGTGCAACCTCCCCCATACCCGTATATTTTATTCTTTGCTTCACTTTGCATAATTTAAAATAAGTGCAAGGACATGGAAATGTAGTAGTAGGTAACTATAATTGTTACACTGAGGGCTGGAGATATGCAAGATAGCTGGAAGACCTCTGCTTACACGGGAGGCGCACATGTCACAAAATACATAGATACCACAATCCTTACTTAGTGTTGTGGTACACTTCCCATAACACAGATGAATCTCGACCTTATTGCTTCAGGGTCTCAAGAGCCTCCTCCCTTTCCATCTTACTGGATACATTATTACTGGTATCGCCATCAACTTTGGCAGTGACTAATGGTACCTAATGGAAAAATTGAAGCCACAGAAAGTCACTTTTCCTTGATTCGAATTTTCTCCAAATACTCTGTAGCTCAATATATAAATAGATACAATTTTTATAGAGTCCATTTCCGAACACAAGTGCTCATGCTGATAAAAATCCATATATTGCTTTCGCATCTCGCTAGATCCTCGGCGCATATTTGTAGCTATACCGGTAATATTATTTTATATTTCTGTACTTCAGTGTGTACGTAGGTATGCAGTTTCTATTAACTTCCTAACCTTCCTTACGAGGCTTATTAACGCCCCATCAGATAACATCAATGCCACAGGAGCACACGGAAATCCTAGAGTGCAAGGCTCCATTCGTATGGTAATTAAGTTCGATGGAGTGTGGCATAGAAACCGGGCTATTTTCGACCTCCATATCCTAATTTCCACGTATCTTCCACTCATGCAAATATTTGCTTCAATTAAATTCATGCAAATGTTCAGGTGTTGGTTACACACTATCCTACTACTTTGCAATTCGTTTACACACTATTTTACATTCTCACAAACTTGATAGTATGATCAAATACATCTCAGTAATCTCCTGCCATATGCATGTTTAATTTAATACTGCTGCAAAATCCTCTGTTCCATGCCGTTTATTTGAAATTTTGCCTCCAGGACACACGATGTTGGTCATTTTATGTCCACGTTTGTGACCATGAGGATGAGGATATTACACGAGGACGGACGTCATAGAAGAAGTAATTTCAACTTGGTGGGTACTTCAACAGAAGGACATAAAACAAGGAAATATCCTCATTTGAAACTCGGCAGTAAAATTATAACGACTGTTTGTCTACTTGAGCCTCCCGGATATGTAAAAAATCACGTTCTGGCATTTAGTTCCCTTCTTCTGTATGTCCAGCTCAGTATTTACCCCATCAAACAATTCACGTCATTCCTTCCTTCCACCCCACGTGATCGCGCATATACTATGGATGCGGCGTGTGTGAAGGGAATGTCACGGAAATACTTAACGGACCAGGACCATCAATAATATACTGTCGCACAAGGGAGACAACATCAAAATTACTACATATAATTATCCAAAGTTATAGAAACAGTTCAAGTATAGAGAAGTCTTTTTATACTAAGCGAGTAGATTTACTAAAAGATTCTAATTATGCCTTTCAAAGGAAATCAAATTATTATTTAATTCACAGAATACAGTATACCTTTTCTTCTGCATTATTGCATTGATAATAGAAGCTAAAACGTCTTAAAAATTCTCTTAAAAGGCGCTCGTTCAACGGGAAGGAATTCACTGAAAGAAAGATTCCTAATTACTTGTTTTACAGATTAAGGCACTATACACCCTCAATAGAAAATATCATATAGTTTTTGTGATTATCTTCTCACAGTCGAATTAGTAAGAAACGAGGATTAATTCCAATGAAAAGTTAATTATTAGACCTGAGTAGACATTACTTGGGTTCAAACAAAAGTACCAAAAGGAACTTGAAAGCCGGAAAATTTGAATATGAATTCACTTAATAGTATACGAGTAGATACTTATTTGAGTGTTATACATGAATAGAAAACTCTAAGAATAAGAACTGAAACCTTGATCTTTTTGTAATTATAAAATGGAACCAAGGTACAAAGTGTACGAAACTATCATCAGCTTATGCGACTTATATAGAGCAAAGAGCATTCAAGGGTATATTCCAGGAATTGAAGATGAGGTTTGGACATGTGTACTTCTCTGTCAGGGCAAAAAATGGGCTTGTGCCATTATTTATGTAATTTAATTTTATTTGAATGCTTCTCTCTAACATATTCCTAATATTCTAACGTGCTGTGTACTGGATTGTGTGCTAGCAGGGTGGTTGTGTAATCCCATGGATTACTTCTATTGCTCCGCCATTGTTTTCTTTGATGAAATATTTTGTTGCCGTATAATTTCTTTGTTAATTACAATGTTCAGGACATCCAGCTGTTCTCTATACGCTTCCTTGAGACACAACAAAGGCATGTACTGCGGACCTAAAATAAGTTCATTTCGTACACTACTTATTTATAGCTTATTTTTAGCTGTCAACAGTTCTACATCTAGACTATTTTTAATGCTAATGGAGCAATCTATTTATAAACATCACCGCCATTTATAATCCATTAGTTCCCTCAAAGATATTGTAATTATTAAAGGCAATAAAATTGCGCATGTTTTTATGAGTGCAATTAAACTATCCGTGTATTGCTTTCTTCTTCAGTGCTCCCTGTAACTTATGCCATAAAGCTCAGAACGATGAAAGTTTGCACAGTTCTTGTGCTTTACAGCGTGATTTTTATTGCTCTGAATTCGAACACTCTAACTTTGATATTGTTTGCCCAACAATTTTTCTAAAAAATCAGAAAATTTTCGGAGACAGATAGGGTTTCTAAGGACAGAGAGACTTATCTTGGACAAAAACACTTTTTTCAGGGACAATGACATTTCAGACTCCATTATATGGAAAATCCATTCTTGAAATAAAACGCAGGCTACTACAAAATATACATATGAATGGTGGATTGGTACATACTTTGAAATTCTTTGGAATGCATACCTTCAAATAAGCTATGTCATTTCCAAGACATCTTAACTTGCCCAGCCCAAGTGTGTTTCCATGTAAAGTGCAAGGGTCAGAAAGTGCAATTTAAACTATCGAAGGGGAACAGCACAAGTGAGGGAGCTTTTTCAAGATTTGCCATCCCAAATGTATCAACGTATGTATACATATACTGGCTCTGTTCGCATAGTTGAATTCTGATTCACTCAAGTAGTACTTTCCTTTTTACAAAACTATCAGGAGCAGTTCCAAAAGGAAAAACTCTGGAAAGTTTCTCGTTGTAGGTTTAAACTAATGCACAGAGAACAGGTGCACCTTATAGAGCAGCAGTTGTACTGACCTCCACAATGGAATCAGCTTCCTGTAAGCGCTCAAACACATGCAAAATTTCAAGTACTGGATACTAAAACTTCAAAGGAATTGCACTCTCTTGTGCCGTGAATTTTTCTCGTCTTTCTTTCCCTTAGAATTTTCCTTTTCACTGCCCTTGTCTGACTGTTCCCTTTTCTGTCTCACGCTCCCGCTCTCTCTCTCTGTGGATTGTAATATGTGAAGTCATCAATGAAATTTTCCATTTTCATTCCATAGCCCGGCATGTAGGCCACGGGACTTTGAATCAAAGGCCGAAGCCTGGAAGGGATATTTGAAAGAAGAATAGGATATAAAAATTCCGGAATACGGAGTGTCCACTTAGGATTCATTTTCTTGACCCTGGAGGAAACTTTTATTAGTATTCTCTACGATGTAGTACGTACATCTCCAGAAGCACACATAGAAGCACGCGTAATAACTATGAAGATTACGTCTTCGTTGTAAATACCAATTTGTTTTCAACGAAACAGCGCACTAAATCGTTACATATGAAACGTACCCTGTGACTGCAGGTCTTCTCTAAAATTTACATTTTTAATTATGTTCTTAAATCTCATACATAAGTGGAGTTCTTCATATCATGCTTCCTTCATATTCTAAAAATACTGCAAACGATTTTTTATAGTTGATAAAAAATGATATTGACCTTGTTTTTAAATTACTCTTTGATTCAGCTTACGCCTACAGAGACTGTAAAGTGTATTTTTGTGTACACATGCTATGCATTTGTACACATTTGCACTCGTCGTATAAGTATAAACGTTGACTCATCAATAAATATAATCATATTCAAATACGACAGAAGGGGCTGAAGAAGAAGAACTCGACTCACATGAAAATACAAAACTGTATGATCCCTTTTTAAACCTGTATGATTTATGAATTGTGTTTTATAATTACGCCTGACTGCTGCGAAGTCTCTAGGAATGAATGAAACAGGCATAATTTCTGTGAGGCTGAATAAGCAATTTTCATTTCGGCGTTTTTGTTGCTGTTTTATTTATTATGAATTTACCTTAATATCTTCTTTGCTGTTCCGCCTTACTTCTACAAAAAGAGAAAAATTCATAGCTGAATTCCACTCAGGAATTTTCCTGCCTAGTAGCATTCTAGGAATAGAGAAAGAGAGATGAGAGTAGGAAATATACATAATTTGTACAGAGTTAATGCTCCAAGGGTTGTTCTTCAGGGTTTGTTCTTTATTTTTGTATATTTGCTTCTTACTGAGCCATACAATAATATCGGAGACTTGTGCAAATACTGTTGCTGAATAATGCACTATAGGAGCAGTATTTACCCAAGGGTATCTAAATGTAGAGTGCACACTTGGACTATACTATTGAGCTCTCTACGGATGTTTTTCGACAACATCTAATGTATTCACAAAGATTTATACGCAATTCCTTCAGGTGCAGACGACTAAAAGCACTGGCAGACGGTATAGGATAGCAGCACTTTATCCGGTGTGTATTTCTGATAAAGATAAGGGAGGGGACACAAATATATAACAATAGAGTTGATAACAGATTATACTAACATAACAATGGACTTGCGGATGTCCAAAGATTGACCCGAGAAACAAGTCTCGGCTTTGAAGGCACGCCAGACAACAAGAGCCTTTCATATATATAAAAACATATACGCACAAATCCATTATTACGATGCATATCACATTCTATTTGGGAATATATTGCTCCGTAGTACAAGACAAATATTTTCTGATAAATCCTAGACAAACTGAACGAGCTACTTGAGTCCCCACTGAAAATCCTTTTTTTCAGTCCCTCACAAACCCATAGACACCTACAAGGTTCTACAAACGGGGAGACACAACCATTCGAGATCCTCATGAAGATTAATGACATTGGAAATACTCTCCCTATACACTGTAAGTATTTTGCTCATTTTTCTCCTTTCTCTCTTTTTCCACAAAAGACTTACTGCAGTAATAGTGTCTACGTACATGTATCAATGAACTTCACGAGGCAGCATTCCTTCAGTCGACTGAAGCATTTTTGCAATACATTTTTTGTTTAATCAGCAGATGTGGTTCGACCGTTATTGAAAAAATAGAGTGTGGCCTTCAAAAAATTTTGCGGATTTTATTTATGACAAATCTGTTGAAATTTCAATCTAAATGATGAAACATGCGATAACCGCGCAGTAACTCAAATGAAATGATGAAAAGGACGGTCAGCGAAGTAAAGAAACGGAATGTATGAACTATCAAAAGTAGATATGTAATATTTCAAAAAAATTAATGAAATAGCCGTATGTTCGAAACATTTCCAGCAACATAATTTCAAGGAGCATAATGATATACTAAAGCGTGGATGTACATATGTGTGCGAAAGCATTTGCAACTCGGACAGTAAGTGTCTAATACTTGAAGAAAAATAATGAAACTATTGTGGCGCGGCGATTCTACATTCAATACACAGCATATCGCTAATGGTCGCTGGGTTGTCGTGACACTTGAGAAATGTTGAAGGAGAAAAAGAAATATATAGAGTTAATATAGGGAATGAGAGACAAAAGATGTGAACTTTCGTTTGTAAGCTGAGAGTATTTACGCGGATCAAGATAAATACAAGGTTCCGAAGGATTTAACAATTCTTATGCTACTGACACCCCCTGTCTCCCTGTATTTACTGTTTTAAAAGGAAACGGTCTAGTTCAAGCAAATCCGTACCCACTTGAGGTAGGGATGGGATCTCCAGCAACCACCTATACATACAGATATATATATGTCTAATGCAGCAGTGGATGATGCTAACTACCGTGTTGTACACATACCACCACCAACATCTTCTGCATTACCCCGTTGTATGTACATGCATAACATAACAAGTTGCACAAAGGTACATAATAAGCGGAATCAGATTAAGACAAAGCTCACTTACCTCCTTTACTCTCATGTCTTCGATATGTTTGGTGGCCTTAGCTTCGGAAGCCACTGAGCCGGCCAAGCTCGATTCTGGAATTGTTGGTGACCAGCCATCCATGAAGACGGGTTGGTATGGGTGAACATAACCTTTCCATTGCTCTCTGAACCAAAGAATCATCCACAAGATAAATTACACCACAAGTGTTCTTAAAATAATATAAATCCAGGCTATTTATAAATTTCCATACATACTAAAATTAACGCTTGCGACCAAACACTATACCCGCTATATGCATCCGATAAAAATAAATATTGACATAACTAATGAACTAACTCCATTGTCCTTTTAAAAACATTTAGTCTGGGCCCTGTCAAAACAAGACTTAAGTCAGGAACGGCACGCTCGTCCAAAAAGGATTTATCATGTGTCCTTTAGCGAGAATAAACGTCTCTTGAAGGAAATCTATACTGTGACCATAGAGCTTGGGTATCATTATAAATACTTGGCAAAGAGATAAATGCATCCCCCCTCCGGCGTAAATACTACTTTCAAACCACAACAATACTAAATGCTACTACTATAAAGTAGATGATGTATCTATCGTTGTCAACTCTGAGGTGTAATCCTGATCCGTCTAACTTCCTGACGCTGATTGTCTCAATTATTCAAATATGTTTCTTTTCAGTCTTACATTATTATCATATAAATACACCCCTCTCCTTTATTAATGTACTTTACTTGTAAAAAGGCGATATTTTAATTTATATCTTCCTTATAAACTACAACGTATAAGTTTATCCGTAATAATACATGCTCCTCCTTTTTCAGGTCATCGGTCATAAATTTTCAAATCAACACACGGTATGAATTTTGGCTTTTAGGAACTATTTTTATTTACCCCAAATCAATAGATCGTTTGGAAAGCTTCACAAGAATTTGTTGTGATAGGAATATGGAGTACGATATAATCAGGTAGCTCATCCTCGTCAGAATCTTTTTTTAATTGATGGATAATTTAAGACGCTCATAAAGGTACTAAGTCCATTCCATCCATGAAGTTGGGAAAGGCATTTACAGTTTCACTTGTTGCCGCGTGCCTAAATAATTTCCAAGCCCTACTGACTTCTGTAATACCTGCATTGTTGTACACTCAGAAAACGCTGACTTACTGAGTGAGTGGTATAGCAAGACAACTGAAGGATTCGTAAATAAATTGCCAAACAATGATAGGAGTCCTACATTTGCGATAAGAATTCGTCGACTTTGTGTGTCAGCATAAACTAAAGATTTTTTTAAAAGTATCACTGTTTTAGCATATTTGATGCTAAACTTATATTGGCTGCAAAACTTGCAGATATATGTTAAGTGCTCTCACACATTTAAACATCAGCGAGTTGGTTGTGTTTGCAAATGACTATGTATATGGACGATGTATGAAGTGGGACAAGATGCTAACAACGCCCTTTTAAGGAATTATTTTTGGGCACAAGGTGTGTTACACAGTGTTTGTACACGAGTGGATGCCCTCCTATTAACCCCGGAGATGTATTTTCAAAAATAAACTTTTAGTGATTGAGGTATACATAGCTGTAATATATTGACGAAAAGTAAGAATGATGATCAGATCCTTCCTATAATGGCTCCGCTTTCACAGGATGTTACATAGATGTAGTATATATAAGTGAGCTGGTGATGGAAAAACAAAACAAGGTTGACTTCTATCTCGAAGAACTAACAGCTCAGTATGGAACGGATAGAGCTCATGGAGTGAGGCAGTTAATGTTTGTCATCAAAGAGATTTCATAATAACATAGGTATACATGGAAGTTTTCGGGAGGAAAAACGGAAAGACGAACGGATGCAGGTGATGACGCCCATAGCCTATTTTAGATGAGACCTGTCTGTCACCCTAGATTGGTAAATCAAACTGTGCGTCTTGATAGGATTTCTACTTTAATCTTTTACCGAGGATGACGTGTAGCGGATGAGTAACTCTATTGAGGAGTAATCCCCATGCTTCATACATTGTCTGCTGAATTCTCTATACATTTTGCCAATAACTTTAGTATCCTATACCCGGTCCCTTCATTATTCCCTCCATGCTCGTTTTTGCCCGGATATATCCCGCTAGAGGCGATCCCTTTGGACGTCACGCTGTGTATAGATACTAATTTTTTATTATAAATCTTCAGTCAAATTTAATTTAGACCCACAGTTTGCAACATGCCGTCACTTCCCCAGTACTTATCTCCCATCCTTTGTAATTATATGCATGTGTGACCCACTTAAACCTTAGTCTATTTCCCCCGTATCACACAGACTACTTATGACTATTGAGCTATTCACTGATATCATTTCAATTTGAGCTGAGTACCCATACACAGCGAGCATCACACAGTTCAATGTTCATCCTTTTGCTCAATTTTGTATGCGCATTTGTGAAATTAAGAAAATGTCAAAGAATACACAGATGCATCCTCCGACTCCGCACATGATTTTCCCATCAACCCTCCAGAGGCGTCACTCCACTCAAGCTGGTTCACTACATGGGAATTTTGTATTATTATTAGGGAAATAGAGTCATTACACAGGAAGGAGATAGCGGCATGTAATTCCTCTGCATCAGAATAAATACTCCGTCAGAGTTCATCATACCACAATCGACAAGGTAGGCATAAGATACAAACATGCACAGAACTATATATTTATTAGAATTCATAACAACACGCGTGCTGTAAAGTAGATATTACATCAGATCAAGTCAATTCTAGGAAACTAATCCTCCAGCCTATTTACGTGCAGTAATCTCATGAAAGCTGTACTTACTAAAGGTACATATAATGTTTTGTTGTATTGGTAACATATACGTACAGTTATATGGTGGTGATCACTCCAGGATTGTAACACACCAAAGTAAATACCTAAAAGTAAAAGATCGTAACTGCCTCTAACTAATTAATCTCATTGCGTTAGATCAATTTGTTCCTAATGCGAAGTTCTTATGCGATCAAACTGCGCTCCGAACTACGGCTGTCATTGCGAGGCACTCACAAAATGTTAAGAATTCAGCTCTCTCCTTACTCTGTGCTTGTAAGAACATGCTCACAATGGAACCTCCGTAACTCGAAGACTTACAACGGCTTGAGTGGATGATAAAAAGATTAAATGTTCGGGATGGACAATGGTATAGGGGAAGAAAGACGATCAAAGGACAAGGAAATAGAGACACAAGAGATGCCATTATATTATGGAGCAAGGAGGCAAACTGTAACGAGAGGAGGCACATGTATCATGGTGCGAAAGGGGACTTCAAACTGACAAGACTTGAGACGTGACAAGTTTCGCTCCAAATTATATTTATTCTGTAGATATTTATACCGTATTCGTCCTGCATAGTTATATACTGACGTTACCAGGGTCGTTATTACACTTTGTAAATTACATAATCAATTATATAGCCTCGTAGAATTATGAGAGTAAACCCTTATGGACTTGCGGAACGTCATGTATGTATGTACGGTACAAGAATTGTTAAAACATGCACGTCTCATGTTGTTTACGGCTATTGTTGGCTTAACTGCATCAGAAATTAATTACTTGTCAATGTTAAGTGCTTCTATATAAAGAGTATACATACACGGGTCTTCAAACACCATTTGCTATAATTTCTACACTATAAACCTGTACCATATCAATATATCTACATATAGTATATAATAATGTTAGATATATAAATGTAAAAGAAAGAATCGTATTTAATATTTACCTTGACTGTAACCAAGCTTCACCCAGCGAGTGCCAGAGTTCTGTTTCCTTAGAGGTTAAACAATTGTTAAGAAGTTCGATGGCCCCGGGAGACAAGAGCGGTGAGACAACCTGGGATGCCAAGCCAGCTCTATGAGCATCTCTAGAAGCATCTACAATTAGCGCCAGTGGGGTGAACAGGAAATGAACTAATTCGGGTGCATTGGGATCATGAATATGGGTTTTCAGTCTAGCCTGCTCAAACAATTACAAAATAAACCACATATTAGTTAAGTACAATGCCTTCGTTATCAGTAGACTCTCTTGACGTGGGACATGGTTTGATACCGCTTGAAAATGTTCAAATATTGATGAAGCTGATGTAAGCTGCATTATGCCCAAAGATTAAATTTCATGGAGGAATACATTGTAGATTATAACACTCATTATTGTAGAATACTTACATATATGTAGATACATGGAATAATTTGAATAAACTTTGGCCTTTAGTCTAGTTGTAATTAAGAATTAAACATAATTCCACATTTTATAACCCCTGTGCCTTAGCTGTCACTAAGTTAATCATGATTCATGAATAAATCAGATGGCCAGAGTCATTAGACAGAGGTGGATAATTAACCTTTTCAGGAAATCGTTGCTGGGTATAGCCAATCCCTCCAAATTAAGTTTGAAAGAACAAGTCTAATGATGAAATGATGTTCATGTACACAATCATATACTACAGATATATTATATACTATATGGGACTAGATAGTAGAAGGACCATCAATAAAAATTATGGCGTTGGCTGCTTACTATGCATTAACTGATAGTATATGTATATTCCGGTGTGTACAGAACTACATTTAAACATCCACGATTGAGTAAAAAATGGACGTATAAGTTTGATGATGGATCTAAAAGAAGACGATTAAGAAGAAAGATGTCAAGACTACTCAGTTATAAGAACGTCCATTTGTAAATAAGGTAGCTCTCTTGACTTGGCACACCTCATTCAATTCATATACATTCCCAGGTTTCCCTTTCCAACTCAATAACACCATCTTTCATACTTAAAATCAAAGGATCATTTCCAACCGGAAATAATTTATCTCTTACGGAAGATCGACTGCACATACGTTGAGACTCGGTGGGAAAGCCGTTTCTTTCTGCCCTCGACATGACACTTCAAGGCAGTCATTGATATTTGGCGTTCTTGCGTACAATCATGGGCAATTATTTATTTCCTATCAATGAACAGGGGAAAAAACCCTCCTACAATTCGTCCAACTTGGCCTACAATAACGCAGAATGTTAAAAGACAGGGAAAGTGCTCAAAAAATTCACCGGAAAGTTCCTATATAAAAGCAAGTAAATCAAAACTGGGAATACGAACTCCGGTTCAGACAATTTTCCGACAGCGTGTATTCCATTTCTTTCTCCCAGTTTCATACATTCTATATTTTCCCTCGGACCCTCTCGCCGTTTTGTCTTTCTCCATGCACTGCAAAGAGCGCTGTTTTATGCGCATGTGACACCCAATAATCCTATAGAAAAAGCTAATAAATTAGGGAACCGGTCAACCAATATATTAGCTATCAAATTCTATTCGAAGTCGAATTACATTTCTAACACATTTATGGCAAACCAATCAATAGAATACCAATGACTGTCAAAGGAGCCGGGCGGCGAGTTTGACGACTTGAACAAATCTCGTCATTTGCAATGATCCAATGGTCATTCGAAATCTAATGCCACCCTCCATTCTAACCCTTTTCATTCATCTTGCAAGTCAAATGTTATAAGTGCATGTTCAATTCGGCTGTGTATAAAAAAACTCTCCTAAACCGAGAAAACATCTTTCTTCTAGAATTCTAAAGGCAACATGAGTGCCTTCAAACACACAAAAAAGAGATTTTTTACATTACGAGTTTCAGGGTAGTTTTACACTAAGGGATTTCATAGTATTTCAATGGTTTTTTTCACATTTCCTATTGCTATCCTGAGTGTTTATAAACATGTGGCCAAATTGTCGACCTAGGAACTGATTGTGAGATGTCAGGGGACTCCAGTACATTTTCCGCAGAGTGTGCTGAAGCACCTTTATCCATGAGTTGACTTTGACACAAAGGAAATTTACAGAGGTTTGTGCCTAAAGTGGATTAGCATTAACCACGCCGATACTGAGCGTATGTATGTATGTTGAGCTTTGAGGAAAGGCGAATTTTTGTGTAATGGCTGAAGATTAAATGGAGATGAGAAAACCTTTTGATGTCATCCCTGCTCATCATGTCTGATGTATGCTTAAATAAGTACATAGTAGGGACAGAACCCATTTGCCAGCCTTCAGCCCACCTATATGTATCTCATGCTGATGAGGAGCAATCAAAAGGTATTTAATGTACCCTTAGGCACACTGCTCCAACTCCAGTCATGTTGATCTAACTACATACGTCATGTACTACCTTTGAAAGCTGAGGGAGACGTTAACAGAGTCATGTAAGGGTGACCTCTAGGGAAATCCCAACAGTATGTATAACCTTGTGACTATCAATGCTGACAACTACACTAAAATTCCACTTGCGGACTGTCAAAAAGCACTGACAATGGTTTCACACTACAAAATAATGGATTAGTAGTGAAAAATGTGTGGAAAGTGAGATGCCACATATCTCTATATTGATGTATTATTTTCCAACCCAACGAGATATGTCTATCACAATCAGCCCACGCTCATTTTCAGTAATTATTTATTTCTGGCATAATACACTCTCTCTCTCACCGTTCATACAGAATTCATAGCGAACCTTGTACGGGCATGAAAGGAGTAATTACTAATGCTCGAAATGTTGTGACTTATGTAAGTTCAGAGCTCTCTTATGTGAAAATCTAAGCGGTGGTGATGAAAGTATAATAGGTCGGAAACGGAAACGAGAATCTCTTAAGCTAGTGTGCCATCAGCCTTCTCCGCAATGTATTTACTCACTTGACTCAGACCAGGATATTTGTAATGGAAGTACAAGCAGATCCAAGCATTAGTCCTGACATGAAATCCCACCACGCTCTTCACATACAATTGTATTCATAATCAAGATTTATCACAAATAACCATGTACCCATCATCAATTGTACCGGCAATCGTCAGCCGGTGAATAACACGAGGAAGGTATAAGAGAGAAAGAGAGAGAGAGAAATACTTAAGTCAACTCACCAACAGATTGAATGACAACTTGAATTTCTGCAGAATGTCGACAAATTCCCTCTCTTGCGGAGGCTTAGCTCTCATTGACAACAGACCTTCCCCATGGTCTTTCTTCTTGCTCTTCTTTGACCTGTAACATTTAACAAAACATTCCATATTAATTTTAAATACCAACGTGAAGGGTAACTAGTCATTTCAAGGTAACTTCAAATGCATAAAATCTCTCTTCCTAAGTAAACCAAACAGCTACCAGTATCCATAAATTAGTATTCAATGATTCCGTCAGTGTTTATCTTTGAAATCAAAGCTATTTACACACACTTGAAATGAAATGTCAAGAGAATTACATTCTAGTAATAAAGGCAAAGGCAGGAATTGAAAATAGGGGTGCGCTCACAGGAAGTAACAGCATGGAAAAACAATGGGAGGAACAATTGCCACAAAGGCACACAATTTATACCTTTTAATTGCCTGTCCAACGACAAATATAATTATGCTCTTATGTGAATCGGCTACTACTTGCATACCTAGCTTAACTTTGTACAGTTGTACATAGTAAATGCATTAGTGGAATATTATTACCAATACACAGTTCTGGTCCTTCATCGGCTTCCTTTCCCACCATCTCTCACACAACAAATGTATTGAAGAAAGTTCTTGGAGCGAAGTTATTGTAAGGAATCAGGCTCCAGTAATGATATTAATACAATCCATGTAACTTCTTGTTCATAACCGAAGCTACATCATTTACATGCGGGATGATTCGCAATGAGTTATATATGAGTATCTATATGAGAAGAGTAATTGTATAGTACTGTAGTAGTATACCTGTATAGTTTTCGAATAAATGAAAGAGAAAGTGTACCTATATACATAGCTTTGAAGTTATACGAAGCACAAAATTTCCCTGCCCGCTACTAACTACATAATTGCTCCTACCTGCATATACCTCTAAGTGATTAGCTTAAGGCTGGATCCCGTAAGTAATTTAAAAGCGCGTTAGGAAACCAAAGATTTTCCCTGTCTTTAGTATGCAAACTATGTGTAACAACTGAGCCTCAAATTCATGTGGGACTCCCCTGGGGGGCGTTACACATTCTTTCCTTTCTCCTAAAGCCTGTGGATTTTGGAGCGTCCTGGAAGACACATTATAGCAATCCATATGGAGGACACAATACACCAATCCATATGCTAGATACATTATAAAATATTTTTGGCAAACTTGTTTGCACGCATATTACGGCTCGTTGAAGCCACATTTTAAATGACACCAAGATCGTATCCATAAGGGCTGCTGGCCGAATAGTTTAACTTCGCCAAGAATAGATCCTTCCATGTGAGCAGCATTGGAAAGTGGATCGTAAAGAGACAGATGATTTTAGCTTGGGAATACAAAAGGGAAAGCACGGTAGCCATTTATGAAGCCCCTGTGTTGGGAAAAGTATATATGGTGTAAACTCCTCTCCTTCCTGTTTACACCAAACTTAATCATTGCAGGTTTCATATAGTAGTAGGAAAAAAGTTGTCAGAGTGTTATCGTTTCTGCCTTGCTAACTTGTAAGCACAGCCAACACGCTGATAATGTTTCGATGCATAAACATGTACTTGTGTATATAAGAAAGCACATAATGGATTCGTCTACTCTTTCCCTACTTGCTCGTCCGCGCTGCAACAGAGATCCTGGGACAAAGTTAATGCTAGGAAAATGTATTTTTCCATAACATAAGCTCAGCTGCATGTACAAGCTCATGTTCAGGGGAATTTCAATGCAAGAGAAGTTTGTTCACTGGAGAGATCCGATCTATCATGCTCGTATGCTAAGAAACTTGATGAATGCAGGTTTTAGTCAATGGCTTGAATGCCAAGTACTATATGCCTCTAATCATGTATGTACAGATATATCTTATACAAATACATATTATGTACATACGTAAGCACCCACAGCTTATTTTAGCATAACTTTATAACTCTGTACACGTCAGCTTTATTTGTAATACTGCTTATCAACTTTATATACTACAATCATAACATTCCTAGCACAGACTAGCATTACATAGACGCCAGCGTGAATGGGACTCTGGAGATGTCCTTCAAGAAGTACACGAGCACTTGCACGTAAAATTGTATTGAAGTGAAAGGACTTTGGTAACTTGGAAACATTAGCATTGGAGAGAGATAAAGATAAAAATGTGAGTATTGATGCTCTGATTTTTATACCAAAATTCTTTGCTGAAAGTAGAGAATTGTTCAGATTAGCATGTATTTTGCACAGAGTAGCAAGCAATAACTATTGTAAGTATATGGTTATACAGATAATAGGAGACAGTGAGAGTTGTTATATACCGACACTAACATGATACGTGCTATAAGGTTACTCGGTGTAACTACACTACTCTACTCTTCAGGTTTCATTTCTCACACTATCCTTACATCGTGAAAAAACTACAAATAGTGGTGAAAGCTAGTATAGAAAAAGAGAACGAGAAAAGTGCATCTTATTTCATCAAGCGTATGCTTGGAATACCAAAGGCTCCCAAATACATATGTCCTCCCTCACTTGTTCCTACTCTCACATGGATGGAATCATGTGATCATGAAATTCAGATAACATGCATGATGCTCATTGCAATTCGTGGTTCCCAAGGAGCCTCACAGATACGCACAGGCAAACAATGTACTCTCCTGATTTATGAACAGGCGAATTTAAGCTGATTTGTTTGCCTCCTTCTAGCTTTTGCAAGTCTGCACTCATAAATTCCTGCAATTTCCCAGCAGTTTTATGAAGAATAAGTCCAACATTCTCCTGTATCTACATGCCCTTGACCATTTATTGAAAGTATAGGGAGAGCAGGGTACGCAGGGTAAGACATATATGCAGGTACATCGGCACTCTGCCAGAGTTCAGTCAATATTTCTGCGGACATGATTTAAATTCGGCATGACATCGCCCATTTATAAAACCGTGCGTGCTACTCTTACGATCCCGCAAAAATGAAATGTTTTTTATACCATGTCCTATAGCATACATCTGTCTACATGAGAAATCAGTTTCGGAGTGAACTAACTCACTTCAAATTTTCAACGATTTGAGTATGTGCGTGGTAGCTTTGGTAAACGGCAGCTGGGCAATATCTTTTTATCTTGGTGTTGGTAAGTCAACCGGACAGTATGTTATGATTCTATTTCGACTTGGAATTATCACAAAATTTCTCTACACAATTTCTCTCAATCTACTTTATCCCTTCAAAGAACTGCTTGCTTCTTCAGGTGAGTTTGTAGTTATTTTATATTTGATTCAGTACCAAAATGTTTGTCAACAGCTATTCAGTGGAAAGATGGACTATAAAAAAGACAACTGCCACTGCGTAGGCAACTAGTCAATGCCCAAGTTGTGTGAAGGAACAGAAGTTTTTACAAATAAATTGTTGTTATGATTCCGGGCCATTTTTAATGCCAACCACACGTGATGATGAGCACAGAGAGAGAGAGAGAGACAGAGGAAGATACTTGCAATGGGGGTAGTAACGTACATTTTTCTCATTAAAGCCATAATTTCCGATAAGTGTTTACGGACTTGACGTGTAGCATCTGAGGACCCGTCGTATGGATGAGAGGAGATAACCATCGGCAAAACATGTATCCTCTGCTTGAATAACGAGATTGTAAAGTTTTGTAATAAATACGCTATACGAGGAAGGTTGAGCGAGAATATGCTTTTGCGTACGTTCTCATGACAAAAGGTGGTGATTGTTACATCCAAGTCGTAAAAAAATAATACATGATAGAGTAAAATAATATGCTCTGCCCCGATAGATAAAATACTCGGCTTTTATTGCAGCTCAGATGCCTCTGGCTGAAAAAAGTAACACAAGCACGTGTAAATGAATGCAATGGATACAGAATATACATAAACTAGACTCGCGATATTACTTGTAGATTCCACATTTCATTTGATAACCCACCCTGTATTATAGTCATGACTAATGTTACTTTCCTTTAAGCTCATAACCGCAACAGTGTAACATTTTTTGAGAAAAAAGTAAGAGTTTTTGGTTGAAGCATAGTTTTTAATGCGAAAGTATGGAACTTCCATAGAGAAATAAAATTGCAAATCGATAATCTTCATTCTACAAATTTTTCTAAAGAAAATACAAAGTCAAAGAACGACGGAGGAGTGTAAAATAGTTTGGCTATTCACAACTACACAGTGGGACCTCATCTTTGGAAAGACTCTCTTCAGTCTCAGCACGCATCTATTTCCCACTACACACACTTACTAGACAGTCCCATTTGGCATAAATGTGTCCTGTTCCCCTGCCATAAGCTATACATTGTACACACTCTTCCTATCACTGTAGAGCACTAGTATTTTTGACTACAATGGCCACCCCATCTGTTTTCCTACAGTAAATCAATGAAATCCGATAACATATGAATTTAAATAAATTTATATGGTGGTTTAAACATTGTGAGGATATCCAAAGGGCAGCTCATAAAGAAGAAAACGATGAGCTTTTACTGCAAATGGTCATGTTAGCTTTTACTACACAGCGCCTTGTACAATGGAATGCATAGCTATATATATTATATATGTCATTGTGCACACCGACCATCCTCGGCACTACCACATTCATTGTTTAAGAGCATGCTCTCAAAAAATGCAATTTCCCTCACGAATGGATGCATTACTAGTTGAGATAACACCATAGCTGTGGTTACTGAGGATAAGTCCCGAATGTAGAATCCTATCTTTCCTCTTCCTCCCTTCCTTCTCTCTAATACTTCCGAACTCCAACATTTCTACCAGATAAACCTATACGGCAGTTTTCTTTGGTGTCTTCATCATTGTCATTTAGAATGACAATCCTGATTTGATTTTTAGGGAGACTAGGCTTTTGTCTGTATGTGGATACTCCTAGCTATGCACGTGCTTTTCAAAAGTTGTCTACGGATGTCATTCATGTACGTACCGCCATGAGAATGACATCTAGTTTACTCGCTTGTAAAATTGATGATCCTATATTTGAATTTATAATGCAACATTGCTCTAATTGGAAGTATAAATATTACTAATACAGAGTTTTATGACTTTTTGAGTGACTCAGAGCATTCTTTCAATTGTGGAAATTTTTTGCGTAGCTTCAGAAATCTCCGAATGACATGATAATTTTCTGACTAGGCTTCCTAAAATTCGTTTAACATCTTACACGGTTCTTAATTAGAGTTGAAACTGAAAGTCAAGTTGGAGAAGGTAAGTTAAAGCAATGAATTGGTAAGTAGTATAGTTAGACATTCTTTTGAATCTAGACGACTGATCAGCAGGAATCAATAGGAGTATAAAAGATTGATCAGGTGACGTAAAGATAGAGATGCTCTGTGGACATCGTCGTCATTCAGGACTGTATTGGAATGTGAAGGAACTTGAGCTCTACTACGATTACCCTGGGTATAACGGAAATCACCTTGTCGTTATTACTGTCAAGATAGGACAGGACAGGAAAAAGTTTGGCCAATATGGAGTCCAACAGATGGTAATCACCAAGCATAGGGACGTCTGTGGAGTAACTGTGGTCTGGGATTGGGAAGAGCTGCTTTATTAGTGTGGAGATAAAGCTGCAAGGGATCAGGAAAGCTGTCGTATATGGCGGGACGGTATATATGGAAGGACAACAGGGAGGTGAGATGAAATGATCGGACACATGACAATACTAATAATAATAACAATAATTTAGGTACAAAAAAGGAGAGACACTTACTTGCGTCGTCTTTGAAGTTCTCTGTAGGCTGCCGCAGCATACTGCAGACGGGCGATGAAACGCTCAATATCATCAAAGCATCGATTCAGAATTGCCACTTCTCGATCGTAATTTCCCTCACTGCCAACCGAACTCACGTCCTCGTCCCTGACTTCATCACTGACGCCTTTGCCTATTACTGCAAGTCCATTCAAACATGGTTGGTATTAACTGGGATTAGGTTTCATCATAGTGCACTCTTTCCTTGGTCACACAAAGAGACGCACACACATGGTTTGTAACACTTATTTTACTCGCCACTCAATCTTCATTCTACTCGTAGAATTACTGTTACGTCCTGCCGTCACCATTCAATCTGACTCAAACAATTCTATGTCTGGTCAATGACTAAAATTATCCAATAGTAGGTTTTCATTACCACACTCCATTTTGTAATTATTGTAGAACGGTCTCAACGTTGAACAGGTGTTGTCTCCCAAACATTATCGGTAGGTGACAACGTCCCTGTTTTGAAAGAGCTCTCCTGAAAGAATGCTCCGTACCATCAGTACAAGCTTACGTAATAAAGTTCTACTACTACTACGTTCCTTTGCACGTGTACCGTTATCAAGCTATTCGTAATAACAGACACAACATTACACAAGGATAGGAAAACTCCTCATATATCTATCTACAACATCATCATTTCATCCTACCAGCTATACATACTTGAGTGGGTTTACCTATACTTACGATTAGAACATAAATGCAAGTATACTTACCCGGTGGATATGATGGCGGTTCTGGCGGTGGATTGACAGGGGGTGGTGGAAGACTATTTTGACTACCATGTCTTTTCCTTTGAGGCGGAAGTCGCCCTGACAAAGCCATTTTGATATCTTCAACGATGTCTGTAGCCGAAATATTGAAGCACTGTAGAAGGAAAAGATTAAATTTCTCCGATAAGTTTCTGCTGATCCAACAATCAACTTTTCTCGTCGGCGCTATCTATGAGTAACTACTTTAGTTAAACTTTATCCGAATAGTTGTAAATTATATTGAGTTTGAGTATGAATTCAACCGGAATTCCTTCTCTAAGCTACTCAGAGATAATCAAATTTTATTTTATCACCATGCCCCCAGAGCCAGGATGAACTTTCAAGGGCGTTTGTATTTACGGCGCATTTACTATACACATACGCACATATAATTTTTTTCTACAACCAATGTGTAATAATCAATGTTTACGATAGCAGAATTTTGAGCCTCGTCTTACTAGCTCACATTACATCCGAATTATTGTTGGGCCTCATTTCTTAAAAATAGTTACAATAACCTGGATGGATGTGAACAGAAAAAATTGATTCGGTTTACAGAATTGCATTAAGTCAACCTTTTCAAGGAATGGGAAGTTCAACTTATGCATATTTACGAGAACGGTCTGTATTTGTATTATCATTTCAAGTCTTCAGCTGCTATTCAATCAAGGTTGTCATGGATTTCGCGGAGGGATACTGTTGTTTAAGGTGACACCGGATTATTTTAAAATGAAATTGCTGCATTATCCGAACGTCAATACCATGCAGATAATAATATAAACTCCTTATATTATACATCGGCAGAAAAATAGAACTCTACCGAAAACGAAATAACCGTGAATTTGTATTCCAAAAACTTGGGTTCACGGCACGAAACATAATTGTATTTGGCGCTAAATCGAAAGTAAGCAAAAATAGATTTGATGTTATTCGTATAGAACAGTCATGTGTTAAATTGTATACCGTCACCAGTTGTTGACACAATTTCATCCGATAAACAATTTTACACAACAACAGTTCTGTTTTCAAAGTTGGTTGTATCAATTGTCATTATTCCCCGACTCTTCTCAAATTGCAAAGCTCATTGTGTCTGGAAAACAAAGATCCTGCAGGCTGCAGCTTATCAAGTAATCTTTGAGAAGACGATATATTTAAAGACCTCAAAGCGAATGTGCTGGTGTAAATAAATTTTAGTTGTTTCAGCTCTGAAAACAAAGGCAAGTTCCTTAACGAATAGGCACATCAACATTACAATCTTCTAGAATATCCTCCTCATCACATGTCAGAAATCGAGGTTGTACATACATCTTTCCAAACTGTCAAGATATGACGAATGATATTTGTCACGTCTGCTTCCCCCTTCTTATCATATACCGCAGAAAGTTAGTACTGTCGTCGCTTAAGGCACGCCTAAACTTCTCGGATCATTCAAGAAGCCTTGCTATGATGCATTACAGTAAAACATAAGAAAATTGTGCCAGGAATAAAATACACTGGAGTCCAATAATTTTCTATCGATATTTCTTTTCCGTGCTATCAGGCTTGTGATGATAAATTTCTAACAAGTTACTTTCCCAATTCTCTACTTTACCGTGGAAATAGTTGAAGTGAAAAGGAAGTCAGGTCATGAATGGAATAAATATATGTATAAATTGGACCTCAGACAAGTTGAAGTGTTCATTTGATATGCTCCTCTACAGGCTTGGGTGATTATTGTATTGTAAAGGCTAGTCAGCGAAGGCGTTGACCGACTTGTTTTGTTGATCCTTTAATAATGTTTGTTGTTTCTAATTTGAGTTGTTTAGTATATCAACATACTAATATAATATGTGTAGATACATACAACTACAATATATCTGTAACAGCTTAAATCACTTATCAGAATTATTATTAAAAATGTTCAATATACTTACATAAATCATTCTGAGGATGAACATTTTTATTACTGAATAAACTTTATAACATACCAAGCTGGTAAATGTATTAGGAATATAACCCCAATATGTACATATACAGACAGTAAATATTGACACGCTGGTATGGTAACATGGTAAGAGATTGGTCAAATATTGAAGATCAAAGAAGTTCTGGAAGTGTATAAAAGCATCGACCGGACAGTCTCCACTTGTTAAAGCCCCGTCCTCCCGGTGAAAGCGATAAAATGTAGACAGACATGTGTCTTTATATATTCTCCTTTGAAAAAAAAACTTGCAAGAAATGTGCCATAGCCTCTCAGAACTTCCTATCTCCATGCCCATATTTTATGTAGCAGGGCTACAGTTGGTCATTCTTCTCCAAATACTTTGCCGTTATTGGAATCTGAATGCTATCACACAACTTGTAGTAAAAACTCTAGGGAAGTGGAGCTTCTCTAGGGTTTTCATAGTAAACTACTTTATGACCAACTTTTCATTAAGAGCTTCAATTACAGTACACACTGCTGCTGTGTAATCCAGACTCGTCTTCTCAGCAGAAAGGAGCAAATAAAAAATTTCATGAAAATAGAAACAATAACTAAAAATATTAAAAGTTAAATCCCAGCTTTTTGTTTTAGGTATCGCAAGTTCTGTAATCCATTGGGGACAGAAACAGAACTCGAGCGAGTCTAAAATTTTCTCACGTTTCATGCTGAATATAGTATTTATGTTTTCGCTATATTTACACCGTAGGTGTAATAACTTCTGTGCACTACAATCTCGCAAAAAAAGTCTGAAGAAGTAATTTAATGTATTATAGATTGCTTTGTACATACTCCGGTTTGGGCTGTATGAGATTTACAGTAGTTACCAATTTTCTAAAATTTAGGGACTGGGAAAAGGGCAAAATAACATGGTAGAAGGTAGTAGATAGCATTGACGAGCTACATGTTTTCAATTATATTTTTAAGATTAGATGGAGTTGGTATAAAAGAAACTATATTGTTACCTGGAAGATGTGCATCTCCGTAGGGTGAACGACGAAGGCTAATATATTATTGTAGAGTTCCCCGGGATTCGGATTAGTAAAGGCCGTGGGATCTCGGATGAGCTGTAGTGGGAATCGTTCCATTTCATTCTGGAAAATTTAGAGGAAAAACATTTTAGTTACCTATATAAACTGATGAAGTCGAAGTGCATAGACAATCGTAAAATGATAAAATGAGTTCCCGTTCCTCGTCAAATATGTATATGGTTTCTGCCGACTTTCTGCTGAATTTCTTATTAGTTGTCGATACTTCAGTACAGTGAAAGTACGCTACCTCATTACCTTCTTCTAGTCGTTAGTAACAGGTTTGCAGTAACTTTTGTGCCTCATAATCAGTTATAGTGCGGTATTCTTTAAGTGAATCCTACTAAAACTTTGCGTTCCAACTTTCTCCTCGTCCTCCTCTTGCCAACAAATAATATTAAAACATATGCCACAGCCAGATCAAACTTAATATAAACAGACTGTTGTAGAAATGTATTTTGTATTCTCATACGCTACTCCTGAATCTACAAAATAATCTATGGACGGGTCAACTGTCTCATGCAAGCCGTCTCTAGATTTAGATACTACAACCATGACAACAATCAGTAAAATTGCTGATTTCAAAATAAATGCAAATATTACCAGGGTCGATATACTATCGCTGCTACTTCAGCATTTAACATTTAGCTTTACTTCTTTCTATCCTTGAATATATGCATGTATATAATCAATGAACGCCAGCAGGAGTAGTTGAATTTAAAAAAAGCGAGCCAGTAGTGCAAGCACTGCATTAAAATCCAAGCTCCTAACCTAATCCTATTGGTCATATCTGCATACCAGGGAAGCCCAATAATCTTATAACAAATCTCAACAGTCACTCAGGTAGATTCAACTTCCTCAGCTATTTTTCAGTGAGTAGGAAATAGAAAGATGTAACTATATTGAATGAAAGTTGTACAATCGCCTGCACAGAGAAGACCCAACTAACCATGAGGAATTATTACAGAAGCAGGAAGTATATCAAGTGTATGAAATGTTGAAGACATTTACATTTCAGGCACCTGATCGACTTTTATTAGTACATTTTTAGCTACAGCCTTTTTATCTGACGCATTCATATATACATACATATAGCCCTGCCCTCTTGGTAATTCACGGATGGAAGACTAGGCTAAAGAGGAAATCAACCTTTTACTTCTGTACGTTCAATTTAGCAAGTATCAATTTGACCGAAATTATATTTCCACAGACTCCATAGCAAACATTTGCATCAAATGCACACGTGCCCTAACCTTCTAAAAAATCCTTCAGACACATGCGGGAAGTGAGAAATATCAACTTCTTGCATTTCCCCTTCCATTATCTATCCTGTCGCCTTCTATTGCAAGGAGCCTAACGACGACATAGTCCGAAATAAGATGCGATTTAAGTCCGTAAAACGAGTAAAACAGATAAAATACTTGAGAGAGAATTGCTTGAACGTAAGCTTCTACACGTATTATGCAACCATTGAATAGAGATGCAAGCAAAAATGTCAAACCTGTTCCTACAACTGACGACTGAAGGGAAAGTACCAGAATAGTAAACCCTACTATTCCCTCCATAATCTCCAACGCTGAGACTTGCGGAGTTCATCCGTAAAGGAAACCGTAGCACTGTCTCACACAGACAATAACGGTAAGTAAGTCAGACAACAAGTACTTGGATACCACTATTTTTTATAAGCTTTCTCTACAAACACATTTATAGACATGGTACATACCTTGTATTTACATGTAGCAAGAACAACTTTCCAACAAACATTTCTTGAACGCTAAAAATCTATACCTCTACAAATGTATGAATATCTGGAGAGTGATAGTCCCTAAAAACATATAAATTGAGTATATCTCTAGGGTTGAAGGCATACATTCGATTCGATTAGATCATGTCTTATTCCTTTTCCTTCTGTAACTTTTCAAATACTAAAGCTTTGAGAGACAAAAAGAAGGAGATCAGTCAACACAGAAAAAAGTGTTTGGAATTTTCTTCCCCGCTCCCTAAGACTTGACTTTTATTTGACAATAAATGTGCCTCCTGTTACTAATATACAACATCCTCCTCACTAACCCATCGACCGAATGCAGAATTTACTACTGATTTTATTTACTACTCGTACCAAATCCAACCAGTTCTAACATACATCGTAAACATTCTTCTACAATAATCATAATATTCTCATTTACGTTCGTATACAGGCAATTCAGTATAGTTATAAACTACTTAATGGGAATAATTACACTTGCACAATATGAATTCTTGCCATTCAATCAAACTACCTTCATAAAAGCCGAAACGAGATATAACGACCGCTATAAACAATCTCCAAAAACTTTGTCAGTCATCTCTAAAGCCTCTTGGAAATCTATCTGTGAGAAAAATAACTACTAATTTTTTTACACTACTACAATAGTTGTATTTGCTAAAATCAAGACGACTTAATAATCTGCTAGCAACTTTATATACTACAGTCCAATGCAATCTCGCTCATTTTGATGGTTAATTTATTTGTAATTACTTATTTTCGAATTTAGAACGCACGTAATGGTGCCCGGCTAAAGTTCTATATGCTTTCCATTAAAATATGCAAATCAAAATTCCATCAATAATAACCCTGACACTCACTGCACACGATCATTTTCAAAAAAAGGTTCGTAAAGATTCCAAAAATTGTATGTATTAAAGGTACGTTCCTGGCTATGTTGTTTCGATCCATTGTTTCCTAATCGTAATAGCAACGACATTTTATTAAAGTACAAACATAAGGGAGGGGAAATGACAACTGCAAGTACTATTAGTGTGATTATTAAGAAAAGTAGCTTTCCTATTGTTGACTGTCGTGAATGAGAGACTCTTAACACACGTGGAACATAAACAGATATATGAACGTAATAAGCGCGGAGAGCTATACATTACACACCTTAAAAGAGTCGAAGATAAATAGTGCATTATTATACAGTGTAGTCTGTGTATGTCTAGTGAACGATGTTCACCAATATTTCACAAGCCTATTGTTAAGGCTCATGGAAGCTACAATGAGAGCCGCACAATGCACAATAAGAAGTTTTTCATGTTGTCTTTTTCACCCTCATCTAAGATGACATTAGCTGATTGAAAAGCTAATAAAGCAGGGTCAAGAGGGTGGGTGAGTATTCCCTCTCATTCTCTCTTTAAATCTAATCTCAAACGTTTCACAGATACAGTAATATACAGTATGTATGTGTGTAAAACGAATACGAAACATGACATCACAAGTTTTATCAAATATTTTGCAAGTAATTGTAAGGCAGACGAAGATACTATTATATTCCTGTACACCAACATTAATAAATCATGTTTGATTGCTCCACCTCCCCTTGAGAAGGGAGCATCATGCAGATTTGGACTACAAACTCCTTGCAAGTGTCTGTAAAGGTGAGTTTAATGTCCTCCTCACTTGTAACATCTAATGAAGGGAAAAACTCGTAATAATTATAATATTTACATCTGGAAGGCTAAAATTATTCCCTAATTTCAATCATGATTACCTCATCAATATCATGACACCAGCACTCCCAGGCCATGCAAGTGTCCATTTCTCAAGCGATTTAACTGTCCACATATTCCCAAGCGAATAGTGCAAGTGTCCATCCTTTAAGGTGTGCTTAATAATATATTACGGAGTAGCACCTCTCGATAAAGGGTTAACCATTTCTTCAAAGTTCCACGGAGTCTAATTAGTCATCACTATTTAATGACGGGTTTCCCTAACCCAAAATTACACGACACCGTCAAATTAACAACTAATATAATTTCTCTTCCCATTGTCATAATACCTGTAATAACGTTTTTATAATATTTTCTGAACGATTTCACAACATTACATGTGTGTATAGTTATGAAATGAAATTATATTTGATAATGCTACCTACATTCTGCAGTGAAATAACAGCACAAATGGAATATTTACATATCTGTGTGAGTAAGAAATGTACACATGCGGAGAATGTGGACCTTGTAAAATACTCTACAGCATGTCTGTTATGGAATCGTACACTTTCGTTGTTGTTGTTGAACCTACTACAATTTACAGAGCTTAGTAAGCCAGTCATTGAATGAAGTCATTTCTAACATATTGCAGGGCAATGAAAACAAATCCAAACATTCATATAAGGCTCAAGTAATCCATTTATTTCACAGTGCAAACAAACTGGCGTATAAATAAATATACGACTCTGCTCCATTAGAAGCTCCTGTTATAATTTTCCCATGGATATTGCGTAAGGTCTTGGCTTATACAGTTGCTCCATTATACAAGTCTGATTACCAAGGAAAAACTCCTAGTTAATTCCCATTGCAACAGTATAGTAGTTGTTGTTGAGAAGGAGGGAAGAGTACGGAGTTCACATCCAGGAAGAGCATTATAACGATGAACCTTACAGGATCAGGTAGCCATTTAAAATAACAGTCACCATACTACACCTATAGTCACGAGCACGCATCAACTATTATGATTTTACATATTATACAGAAAGACAAACTTAAATGTTAGTGTTAACAACCACAATTCTACGGTGAGGTTCTACCGCACAGAAATTATTTTAAGTGGATATAATTTTTGGCAAGTTCGGTTTCTAGAATCCACAGGAATACATGACTCGTATTTCTAATCATTATTACATATTTTGTTTATTCAGCAAAACTACAGGGACATTTTCTGGTTTTGGAATTAAATGACGGCGCCCATGAGTTTTCTCTCCGTTTATTGGGTTACACTGGGTTCTTATTCAATTAACTTCCCTGGGAAGTCATCAAGAGAAGGGGAGATATAACCAGGCTTAAACAGGATATGCTAAAGTATTTTTTCTATTTTTATCTTTACATTCCCAAAACATTTTGCGTGCTTCCGGGAAAAAACGATTTAGTACTTAAGACGACGTCGGTAAAAACCTGTTATTCCCAAATTCACTCAAATAAGGAAATAACTCCAATCACGCCCACGTGAAATTTGCGGAATTATTAAGAAAATTTGTCAAGATAGACAACATTTTGCATGTTGAGAATACACACGCCCACATCACTTCCGCAGCTGTTAAGTAATTTCATTTGTATTGAATCATAAATGTTCAAACGGGGCACTTGAGATAAAGTGGAGAAAGTAAAAATAAACAGGAAAAAGAGCGGGAGAAGAGGAAATAAGGAAGCTTTATGTAGTGTAGAAAGAAACTAGGGAGGAACAGGGACAATTTAACTAAAATAATGTATTCCTTATTTCAGTGGTTGGTCTGACATAGATAAATTTATGCAATAAAATTTCAAGGAAAGTAATGACGTACATAAACAATTTCCAGGGTTGGAATTATGTCAACAAAATCGAATTTTTGCCTTGTCAGGTGGCATAAATTGACAAATAGGGCATAAAAGACATTCGGAATATATGTACTTCGTTTAAATCCTAAAGAACTAAATTGGGATATAGTCTGTTGAAGTGACTAGTTTAGTACTGCTTATTATAAAAATACATATACCTTCTGTTAGTTTTTGACTTTGAGTTTAAAAATTGAAACAAAAATTTGTATAATGATGAAAACAGACCGGTTCTGAAAGCTACGCATTTGTTAAAAACTAATATTCACAGAGCCATACAAAATGGATACAGTATATTTTTATCCTATTCTATCCATAGTACTTTGATGAAAAAATTAAAATGAACTTCCTATGATATCAAGATATAAAACGCACGAAATCAATTTCGGATTGAGTATTTGCGAATCCTATTTTTGTTGAGCATGGTAAATCCCTAAGTTTTTGGAAGTATTTAAAGGTTTTGTTCAAATCGTGTATAGTTTTCCTGGAGTACTTCAATTAATGCCACTATAGTTACAAAAATACATTTTTCCATTCAACGCCACTTTTATGTCACCCGTCTAACCTTGAAATTTCTATGGAGATTAGAATTAAAGTCATAAAGAAAGTTGACGGAGAAGAAGGAAAGTTTATTTTAAGTAGTCATTTGGGGCTCGTATATGTATGTACAATAATAAGAATCTTTTCCCCTTTCAGCACAAGCTGAGCATAATATAAAAAGACTAACTCATATTGATTTTGACGGGACTTAATAGCCTCATACACACTGTCCCATCTCAACAGTCTCTTATTAATTTTCTCAACTTTCTCGTTCTTCCTTCTATTTCAACCTCGTTCGAATATACATACTATGAGCAGTACTTAAAAATACTGTTCAGTCCACCTGAACCATGGTAAATAGTAGATTTGGCTTGGTACTTTCGCAGCCACGCCACATATACATATATTTTTATGTTAGTTACACCCGGGATGACACTTGACACTCACAGACAGCACTTATTATTGCTTGTACACTTCCCAAATGTGACTACTTTAGCTTGCCACATCTTATTCTAAAATGCATTTCAAGTGAAATAAAATACCATTAATGAAAACTGAAGTAATGGACGTGCTGCAAATTTCATCTTTCTACACTCCTTTGAATAAGGTAATTCTCGACTGACAACACATTTACTTTACTGCTCTACATAAAACTCCTCCTAGACTCACAATTTTATCTAGTAGACATACACAGGTAGACAAAAAATTCAGCTGAGGATGCAACCAATTGAGCCAACAGTAGTATGGTCCTCTGTAGAGCTAATATGCACATCTATACGTCTGAACCTAAGCATTCCCGAGATTCAATTAAGTTCTTCCATGTTATTCTTCCAAATGGTAGCCACTTAAAACGGGCTCAGCGGTTCTCTGCCAACCATTTCGGTTCTTTCTTATACCCACACTACAGTGGAACGATCTCCGAAAAACTTGGTGAAAACTAAAATACTTCATCACTTTATTCTTGCCCCGCATACAATTTCGTTTTATATTGCCTTTTCCACTATATAAAGCACTGCATACTGAAGAGCCTCGAAAGAACGAGTATGCATATGTACTGTATACAGCGTCGTACTAAGGAACTTCAGTTTTTATTTTACACGGAACTACACATAATACATAGTGCATATACAGTTCTACAGAATGTTCTGTGTTGAGTGCTGGTACTTAAGAGAATTTTCAATGCTGAATATAATACTGCAGAGTTTAAGTATTCACTGAAGATGAGTGAATGAGATTTTGGGTATAATATTTTAGGAGAGCAAACTCCTTGTATTTTTACCAATGGGAACGCTTAAACATGTCAGTGATGAATAGAGTCTAATCAGGGTTCAAAGGAAAAAAATGGTCTTTTTCCTCCTATGCAATCTAGACATTTGGAACAAATCATGACTTTATTATAACTACATAAATGATGTTGACTCATACGTGGATCTTTTGTTAGCGCATCTAACAAAGCAAGAGGATAAATGTGTTTATTCTTAGTCTACTAAACATGCGTCAATTACTTGACTCCAAGTCATACATGTTTGATGACATATGTATTACGGGCATAGATTGGTATATAACGTACATTAGGAATAATGAAACACATTGCCGTTACATTATGTACATTATACCATAGGCATGTAATACATATACAGACATCAAGGCACGCATAGTGAATCAACGCCTTCAACCTGCGTGTGAACATTTTAAACTCAAACTGAGCATGATTTGGTGTCAGCAGTACAAGCACATTCATGATTACAATTCATGATTAAGTTAGTGTGTACTGTTTTATGCATCATGCACTTGTTCATGCTTGTTTCCATAATGGCTGAGCCTGTATGGATATGGTAGGACAGATTAAACAGTATCCTAGTATGATACACTTATTATATGTACGTTCGAGAAACTGCACGCGATGCTCCCCTCATGAGTATTTATAAGTGAATTAACGAACGTCCAGTGTAAACTATTTATAATGCAATTACATACATTCCATAGTACTGTAACGAATCTTTTAAGGCGGCTCAATAGAAGATTCGATACTTTCCTTAACTATTTATATTAATTATGACGAAGATCCTGAGTGGAATTTTAGCGTCACCAATATTTATTTATTTATAATTACGAAGAATCCTGGGTGGAATGTAGCGTCACCATTATGTCGAAGCGTAAGGAGGAAATTCTGTCTCCTTAAATAAAATGCCGAAAAGTTTATGACATCAAGGTTAGGTGCGTCTTTATTCGCAAAACCCTAAACCAAGAGTGAATAACAGAATTGTGAAGATGAGTTTTACAAGATTACAATGATTAGATTGTAAATTTATATTCGAAATGATTGGTTACGTTAAATGTCAAATTCATGAATTAAGAGATATTGTTATATTGTTAAATTTAATTTAACAATATTGTAGCTAAGCAAAATATAAAGATTAATAATAATCTTTAACAATATTGTAACTAAGGAAAATATAAAGATTAATAATAATCTTTAACAATATTGTAGCTAAGGAAAATATAAATATTAATAATAATCTTTAACAATATTGTAACTAAGGAAAATATAAAGATTAATAATAATCTTTAACAATATTGTAACTAAGGAAAATATAAAGATTAATCATAATCTTTATAGTACATAATAGCTCATTGTCATTAGGACAACAGTGGCTATAATACTAATATTATAATACAGCCATAATTACAAATTATTTATTCAGTTGTTGATTTAATATTCGTTGTTATCATAAGGGAGCCGTTTTGGCGTTTAGATTAGCGTACATTAAAGGTCCAACGTCCAACCAAATTATCAGGGGCAATGCAGCTCCTCTCCTAAAATGGTGTGTCTGTACGTCTTTCATCACAATAACTCAAAAACTTCTGCGCCGATTTCAACCAAACTTAAATACTATATTTTCCTTATTGTAATATCTTGGATGAGTTCGTAGATAAGCAAAATCGATGCAGTAGTTTCGGAGTTTTCTGAAATCTGGTTTTTTTCAACATTTTCATCGGATTTTGCTGAAACTTGGTATAAGTAGCTTCCAGGCATAGAGATTGGAGAATTTTAAAGAGCTCAATGAGGTTACCCGTTTCAGAGTTACCCGGGTTTTTAAAAAAAGTTCCGATTCTGCTGAAACTTAGGAGACAAAGTCTAATAAAATCAAAATAAGCATGGATGATTACAGAGTTGTGCCACATCGGTCAGACCGCTGTTGATTCGCCTGGATTTTTAAACAAAAATTCAATGAATATTTGTTATATAATTTTTAAAATATTAGGATAAGAATAAGATTGTTAAAAACATTCGTTCGTTGATAAAAGCCTGGGTGCTGATTGATTGATTGTGATTTATTCTCTTGTTGAGACAACATTTTTTTTCACGCCGAACACTCTCGTCTAAAAAAAGATAAAAAGTTAATTAGAAATACTAGCTATTTATTACTACATTATATTTATTTTATAGTTACTAATCGCTTCTTCCGGCTACAATGCTTTCTCGTAATGCCGCATCAAACAGATTTCTTGAAGCAATTTCTTGTATATT
>JAQGAK010000737.1:0-55393 GCA_034696945.1 Lipothrix lubbocki
TTACGCATGCGCATATGAAATCACACGGCACGTGATTCAATCGCGCACATATTTGAATGTGATTCTAAAATATAATTAAAATAAAATATTAGCAATAAATTACATTTTAAAATGAAGGTAAATTTTAAAATTCTTCTTTAAATTTAAAACGTAAAAAATTTCCAATATACATATGATTTAATATGTTTCATCGGAAAGGGCCTTAACCGATGACACCCGTGTGGTTTTCGAAGATTTTTATTAAATATACCATCGGGAACGAAAATATTGTTGTTGAGGGCAGAATAGTAAATATGCTTCAGATTAATTTAATGTGTATGAGGAATCAGGACTAAATTGTAATTAGTTGATGTTCGTATATTGATTTTAAATGGAGTAAACGGATTTTTATAGGCAAATCTGCTCTCGGTCTTCAGTAGATGGATGGACTCCCATGAAAACAATTTACAGAGCTTGGGATTTGATTCGTCCGGAAAATACTGGAATGGAACTGATGTCTTGGCCGAATTTGATGTGGCAGGAATGCCGGTTTCTGTTTACCAGAAACATTTGGTAATATATTAATGGCGCAATCGGTCTATATGTCGTCGGACAAACAAAAAAAGAGCTTATATGATTTTTGGTCAATGTGAAAAGGAGACAATTCTGGATGATTTTTCCACCACTATAAACAGGAGCTTACTTCCCCCATGTTTCGGAACCCCCAGTTCCGTAAACATAATTATTTTAATATAAGCCACTTTTCATGTTGGTGATTTCATATTAGCTCCTTTTTATATTGTGTCAAAATCATATAAGCTCCTTTTTTGATTGTCCGACGATTTGTTCACTATTTACTTTCTTTTACTAATAAACTGTGTTTTTGCAGGATTATTTGATGGCAATTCTACGTCATCGTGAAGAAGAGGCAGAAAAGCAGAAGGAGCGTGGTTCAAGATTTGATGACAACGATGAACCAAAATTAAATTCAATGACTATTAAAATTACCGAAGACGTTTTGAATATTTTCCAGTCACTAACTGTCAAACGTGGTAGCCAGAGAGATGATTTTCGTATTGCCCTGTTGAAAAGCACAGTTCGCAGAAGACGGGATGGCCGAAATGCGGGTGTAACTACAAAAGAAATGATGTCAATAAATATTTGGTGCCTTAATCCTGCCGTAGCTTTTGAAGTAAAATGATCTATTACTGCTAATGTTCATGTGATATTTTTCAAAAAATGTTATGATTAATCTACCTTAGAGAGTTTTATTTTTAATACTAATATAAAGTGTTTTATAATTTTCAGGCATTAAAAGATTCGGTTCATTCGATTGTTTTGACATCTGGAACATTATCACCTATGCAGTCGTTCCAGTCTGAACTCGATGCTCCGTTTCCAATAAAATTGGAGGCGTCACATGTGATTGATCGTAGCCAGGTAATTTGACTAACGTTTACAACATATAAAAAATGTAATCTTCTTACTCCGATTTCGTTTTTCTAAACTACTTTAGGTTTTTGCTGCTGTGATTGGACTGGGACCTAACAACATCAAGCTGAAGGGGGATTTTAGAAATGTTGAAACATTTCAGTATCAGGATGAACTCGGACAATTGGTTTTACGTGTTTGTCGAGAAATTCCATATGGAGTATTATGCTTCTTCCCCTCATACAGATTATTGGAGAAAGTATCTGAAAGGTGGGTAGTGCGGCGATTATTATTGCTTTAAATTTTTATTCATTTTTAAACGGGTTGCTTTTAAAAACATTATTTATAAACTAAAAATTTAAATCCAGATGGCGATCAACTGGACTATGGCATGAACTGAATTCAACCAAACTTGTTTTAACGGAGCCAAGATCTGGGTCGGCTGATTTTGAGCATGCCATCAGCAGTTTTTACGAAGCCAACACTACTCCATTTGGCACTGTAATATAACTTGAACCACTATCTTTGGCAGTAACAAATGTCCTTATATTGTATTCAAGGTGTGTTTGCTTTTCTTTTAGCAAACTGGAGCCATGTTTCTTGCTGTTTGTCGTGGAAAAGTCAGTGAGGGTATAGATTTTGCTGACAACAATGCTCGAGCTGTAATATGTGTAAGTCCGCTTACGTTACTGAAAGGTGAAAGGATTGTCATTTGAGTTCTAAAATCAAATTTTTGCTCTACATTTAGGTTGGCATTCCGTTCCCGAATTTCAAAGACTTGCAGGTTGAGTTAAAGAGAGATTACAACCAAATGAATGTAAAACGTGGATTACTTCCTGGTGGGGAGTGGTATGAAATTCAAGCTTTTAGGTAATTCTTGTATTTTATGTGGAAAGTTAATTAAATTCACTCGTAAGTTGTCATAATTGTCTTTATTTACAGAGCTTTAAATCAAGCCTTGGGCCGTTGTATTCGCCATCGTCAGGATTGGGGAGCAATTGTGCTTGTTGATGAACGGTACACGATGTCTCCTAGATATATCCAATCGTTATCTAAATGGGTTCGTAATTCGGTAAGTTAACCATTAATTTGATTTAAAAGTTCAGGATAATCCTGTGTTCGTACAATGCTGATGTCATCCTCTTTTATTTTAGGTGGACAACTACAAGACATTCGGTGAATTTTTGAAGGGTCTTCACAGGTTCCGTGAGAACATGATGGCTAGACCAACATACACACCATCTTGTAGTGTGGCGCTCAACTCCCATAATTTTCTAAGCACAGATAGAGCTCCGAATACACCAATAAGTGGGGCTGAGGGTCTCTCTTCTCAGTTCTTCGGTGAGAAACCAAGTGGTTATTACAATAATTCGGTGGACTCCAGTAAAGAATTTCCGAAACCTTTCACCTCCGATAATGCTAATAATCGTGTTAGTAGTTACTTTAAAAGTAAGAATGATGAAAGCATAGCAAGTAATATTAAGAAGAGCAACAAACCGTCATCTCCCGGTCTTACGATTCCCCAGTTATTTAAACGACAAACTGCAAAAAGGCCTAGATCAGAAAATAATTGGTGATTCCTCACCAAATATAATCTCATCCCGTAGAAGTTATTTTAAGTTTTGACTGAGTGTTTGCTAATATGCTCTTATGTTTTTATTTCTTGAAAAATTGTATTACCTCGCATTACCATACTGTATGTTCTGATGTAGTAGTAGCAAAGTTCTCGTTAACATTTTCTATTCCTCGATTTTCTACAAATTTTAGATTAAACAACTTGATGTTTATTGCTCTTGGAGAATGGTATTTTATGTTGCATAAATTCGGCATTTCATTGCTAAGCATGTACGAGATCAAGAAATTTTATTATTTTAACTTACCAATAATAACATGTTTGTAATGAAAAACTAATACTAATCATAATAGATGTTAAAACTTGAGGGAGAAAGGTTTTTCCGGTCTCACTTTATCTTGGAAGTTTTTAAATGGTGTACTTAAACTGAGGAACAAACCGCGCAAGTGATGTGATGTATAGCTTGTATTTGATTTAATGGGAGCATTATAAAACGGAGCCTCTGCCTCATCTTTGTCATTCTTTATTCGACTTTCCGATTTAGTACTGGAATTTGAGTCCACCGAAGACGATGAGTTAGGTTTATCTTGAATCTTTCTGTGGAGATCGAAGGGATTTTTAATATGAATGTAAAATTCTATGAGCATTAGAAGTAGTGCTAAAAGACCGCCGGACATTAAAAGCAAAAAAGCCGTTCCTGTTTCATATAAACTCATGCCCAGGAAGTCGCTGCCGCCCGAGGGTAAACTACACGATGAGTCTGCTCCCCACCACTTCTTGAATAATCGCTTCATTTGTCCAGATTCGCGAATTCTGGCCACTCTGAAAGAAAAGTTTTCACTGACATAAACTAACATTAGCGTTAGAAAAAATTGGCTGCGATCTTATTGTAGGATAACTTACTGACTGGATATGATATCTTCAAATGGCAAGTCTTTAGGATAACCCATGTAGCCAAAACCCGGGAAATATTTACCAGGGACCCATGTGTAAGAGCAATTGCCTTTTACTAAAAAGGATGGTATTAATTCACTTGTAAAAAATACAAATCGTTCTTGGTAAACACGGTCGAGTCCATCCTTGAAACCTGAGACATATCCAGAAGAGTCACTACGAATTCTATGCCACATTTTCATCATTTCTGGCACCGAGGATTCCTGCAAACGCGACAGAATTAAACCCATAATTCATATTTAACAAAATGTGTACAGAAGTTATTTAACTTCCTATAAAAAGGACATCAGTGAATAGTTCAAGCAGGTTTAAACGTTTTAACACCTTGACACGATCTGGCACTGAGGAGCCTTTTACAAGCCCAATTTTCCAGTGGTGATTGGAAACAGCTTCGGACAGTGAATTTATTGGCAGTGTTTCAGTTGTCGCAGCCAAGAAGGATGTGAGTCGTGCTGTGTAACTAGCATACAAAACTACTGCCAATATCCAGAAGGATCCTAGCGCAACACGACATGGAAATCGTACGACGGAGTTGTGTTCATCCAGTCCTACAAGTGTTCAAAAATTGTGATAGAGTTTCCAAATATTTAATTCATGTAATTTCCATTAATATAATATCTTCTTATATCGGAATGCATCTTTTGTAATATACATATGAATTCAATAACAATATTTTTTAACCTTGTTGGAGGAAACACGCTGAAAGAAACCACGCGGACTCAGTAGGAGTCGTTTTCATTAGCTTGTAATGTGTAAAGGCCACGAAGGCTAGAATGCCAAGAATTATTATCCATGGAATTGCTAACCAAACTTGCCAGTCAAATGGGTCAGAATATGCTTTCCATTTGAGTTCGTTGTTCTGCCAATCCTTTCTAATTAGTAATCTTGTCTGTTTCAATCGCAAACGTAATTAGTTCCATTGTACAGTGAAGGCGTACTCAATATGTGGATCTCTTAAGTAATAATGTAAGAACTTAGTAGTAAATACTTACGGAACTATATTCAACTGGCGGAGAGAAGTCCATTACTTCTTTCCTTTTGTCCGTATAGCTAAATGACATCAACGCCATTTCAGCCTCCTATTCAAACATGTTATTAATGCTAGCACTTTAGGAACGTTGCAGGATTAATCGCCCGGGTTTGTACGAGCATCAGTAGAACAAATCACTCACCCTTCGTTGTAAAACTCCTACCATTCCCGACCAAGTTCCATTTTCGTCTTTAGAACCGAAGCTATTATCGGCGGGTAAGGATAAAATGTACCTGTTAGAAAGTAATTACCATTAATGAATTCGTGCCACTCATTTTTATTCCTGTCATTTGGCCAGTTTTATAGATGTGGTTGCCAGTAACAGCACAAAAAAAGTAATTTGCAGTTTACGTATCTTTTGCCTTTATCATTAGAAATCACATATAAATATTTTTAACTCATGACCCTGACGGGTCTTATTTAAATCCCCTAAAAAGATTCGGGAAGTCATGATGCCATAAATAATGTTTTTATTTGTTGGATCGAACAATAAGAGAGTAACTTTACGTGAAATTTAGCTCGGCACTAATGTGTTCCAAGATGTCGGGAAGGTAACCGCGACCTTCCAGTTGCGTTTTTGATTTAATGACGTACACAACCGGCGGACCCTGCAGAACAAATTTGTAGACATTACGTTAAATACAAATTTATCTGGTTTTAATGATTTTACGTGATTTTTTACAATAACTTTATTGCAGATATACACAGGTACATCATATGTACGTATCGTCGGCGAAGGATCCTTAAGTACCAATTTCTACCCCTTCAATACAGAAATTGGTACTTTAAAATTCTTGTGCAACGATATGTATGAACGTAGGTACGAATGAATGAATGTAAAATTTCTAACCTCGTATGTCGTGATTCGCAAGGTTCTCCCTTGAAAATCACTTGGACCTTGAAGTTTATGATAATCCACAGAAATGCCCGTATCGCTTGACCAATATCCAACGGGATTCCGGATCGGTACGGCGGAGTTCACAATACCATAAATGTTCTCAATATTAAGTTTGTTACTGTCGTTCACTCGACTTGCCAACGTCCATTTATAATTTGTATTAATCTCAGGTTGCATTTCGTCCATGACAAATTCAGCGTTCTCATAATTGGAAGAAACTGTTAGTATATCAATTGGTAGGTAATCAATAAAAAACTTTGGGTTTACATTTATCCGATCAGTTGGCATAGAATATGCTGTCAAGAAATGACACACAACCAATGGTTCCTTCTTCCAAGTAGTTATTCGTGGAATATTCCGACTGCCGGTGGAAAACTCAGAAGTATTGGAATCATGACAGGTTGCCAAAACCCCAATTTTCTTTAATAAGAACACTTGGAAATGCTTGCACAATTTTTTCTCCGCTTTGGGGAACAGCAGTTGAAGTGTCTCCCATCTCTTGAAAACACTGTAGTCAGCTAAAAAGTCTAGGTAAATTTGTATGGATTCAAAATTGGAGGTCAGTTGGGGTACTTTTTTGGAATTCTTGGGAATTAATGGTAGGAGTGTTCGTAGAGGCGCTAACCTCGGAGTCTTTGTTGTCACTTGACTTGCAAACTGTAATAAATTTCCTCCGATAGGCTGTACAACAGTCCAAGTGGATGATAGCATCCACACCATTAAAAAAGTCATTGTAAGATTTAGATTCCAGTTACTACCCATAGCCTTCGTAAATCCTGAAGATCTATGACCCCTCAGGTTTCACGCCCTCTGTCAAGCATTGGAGTGCACTCAATAATGAGCATTCTAAATGCTTTTACTCTCCAGGGCAACCTTTTCCCAGTTAAAAGGAACTATTTTAAGCTGTTAGCTCCATTTCAAACTAAAGTAATTGGTTTGACTTTTGATTGGTAAAAACTTTGTAGTAAAAGTGGCAACATTAGAGTCCACCCATTACTCCGCAGAGAATTTCCGAAGACATGGAGCAAAACCGCAGGTGAAACCGTTACTAACCATGAATATTGCAGGTACGCGCAAGAAAAGGGTTTCAGCTTCGGCGTCAGGTGTTGGAGTGTTGCTTACCTGTCACTCAGTCCCTGTATTCAATTCAATGTTTTACTCGACAGGGAAAAATTGCAGAAGGAAAGCAATCGACGGTGTAACAAAGGAAGGGATTCCAAAATGACTTTCGCCATTGTGGTCAGACTGTGCGTTGCCATAAGAAAGCTTTGCCTTGGCTGTAATCATAAATCCAAACGCCAGGTTCCTTGTTATTATTATTATTATTAAATTATATATTTCTCAAAACCTAATGCATACTTATACATATTAGACATAAATAATATATGCAGACGCATACGAAAAAACCTTGTTTTTGCCTTTGCCTGCAAAAGTATTTCCCATTCTATTTTGTAGTGATATTCAAGTTGGAAAAACAACGTTATATTATGCACACAAATGCTATTGGCATAGTTATTTTATATATAGTATATAAATATCTACGTATATACCTATTTACACACACGTACATACTGTTACCATTACCATCCACTAAAGTCGGTGTCGGTTTCCTTTGGAGAGATTCGAATTCTCTTCTGTATGCGTAAAAGAAAATATTTTTATTATGTCCAGTCAGTGTCAATGTTTAACGTCAGTCAATATGTGAATCTGCTGCAATCTCTCGATAACATCTCAATGTTGAAGATCTTGCACATGTGTGACCATTTTTATTAAACGTTCCTTTGCTTTGCAAATAAACGAATCGACAGTTTTCAATTCTGTAATGATTTGTCAACATATAGTAAAGCATGTTGTGCAAGGGTCGCAAAATAGTAAAAACAATATGAGAATGAATGAATGATTCGACAAGTTTGGATTATAACCTACATGTAGTATGACATTAGTTTCTTATGGTTATTTATGGATTTATGATTATTATTGGACAAGAAGAAAAACCGCCACCCATTACTTTTTCAATTTTATTGATTTCCCTACTTCATCTGCGGGTATAGTAATCACTAATAACTATTTTAGCACAGTCCCCCAAGGGGTTAACAACTTCGCCTAATTTTGCATTTACGAGGTCATCTGCTTTTACTTTTATTTATGTACATTCAGGAGTCGTATTAAATATCTTCAAGCTAAAAGTAGACAAATGTCTTAATGATATTAAAAATTCGTATGCACGAACTAATTTTTAAATCATTTCCATTTTTAATACGTCAGTTTTTTTACGATAATTAAACAAACATCGTTCATTAATAGATTTTCATAGTACAAAATGATCTTTGATTATTTAAAATAAAAATTCTAGTTTAGTCACTCCAATATTTTTGCTGTAAGAAAAGATTTGACAGGTCTACTATGTAATTTATAATAATTCGAACTTGCATGCTTACCTCTGTTGCTGTAAGTAATGATTTAAAATTACTTACAATTAAGTGTATTGGTTTCATCATCAAAGATCAAAAGCAACAACGTTTTGGTAAATGGAAATAGGTGCATTTAATTTGTAGATTGTCCTTGGTACAGGAAACAGCCATTTAAAATGTCGTTAATTGTGTGTTGCTTTGGGTTTATAGCAATAAGAAAATGATGACTTCATTAACTGAGAGCACGGAAGAAGCAGAGGAACAGTAATCGAATGAAACTAAATTATGTAGGCTCAAATTGGAATCGTGATTGTAGGGCATGAATATAGGGGGATAAAATAAGTTTACCTTTGTCGTTACATGTGTAAATTTTTCATGAGATGGTCCCAAAGAGGAAGTTGTTATTGTGTGGGGTCGCTGAGGATTTTGGTTGATTACAGTGGTGTTCCATCGCATAAAGTGATCCCATTTGTAATAATATGTTGGAAGTGGTCGGAGAATTCAGCCGTGTATGTCTCGTCCCATTCCAACCTTCCAACTTATGGTTAGAAATTGTATGATTCACATATATGAGCTTTGCTTTCCCAAATAATAATTACTCATTTGCTCAATAAGTCAAAGCATTACATTATATGCTTCCGTACATTAAATGCATTAGTTATATTAAAAGAGAATTATACTGGCGTTACTGCCGCATTAAACTCTTATTTGAATCTCATGTAAAAACAAGGCACCACTAGGGTCATACACTGGCTCATGTGGGGTTAGAATAATGATAAAACATGGTCGGATCCAGTTGATATAATTTGACTTCTTGTCTTCCATTTTAAATACAATGCCCAACTCACAAAGAAGGAGCAATTTAGATAGGTTTAAGTCTGTTTATTACAATAGTTCTGGTCTTTTATCTTTTCAATCCCTCTCTACAATGACATGTGCAGGAGTTGTGAAGAACATAGTATAACTTCTTAACTCACCGATTTCATAGTTTGGACATGACCCGACCATTATTATAAAGCTTTTTTTCTGAGACTGCATTATACGAACGGACGCAAAAAATTGATCTTTACGCCTCGGTGTACAAAACAAGGAGAATATCACGACTTGTTATTTGACACTATATAGATGTATGGACATATCATGATGAGTGAAATAAGATGATCAACAAGACTATCAATGTATGTACATACATAAAGACGACTGGTAAGGACATACTGGCTTATAGTGCTAAGTACGGACACAATAAATTGGAGTCTTTTACACATCAACCTTTATTTTTTAGCATATTTTTTATTTATGTACACATTGCATTATATGGTATTATCGACATATGTACCTATATAATTACCTAAATTACAGCAATACATTATTATACATACTTCCACTCAATTAGTATATTACTGCTGCTGGTAGCCTTAACATATAAATCACATTAAAATGAAAAGGAATACATAATCTCTAAATTACATACATCTTCACACGGACGAAGAACATAAAACACAACGTTGGGGTTGATGCTATTAAGGAGAATAAAAACAGCTTGACTGTAGTGTAATGTAATTAAACAAGTTTCATTTTTTCCGTTGAGCCCGACAAGGTTTACAGGCACAACCTGGCTCAGTCACTATAGAAATACTATACACAATAATAATTTGCGGCACAGAATTAATTTCACGGAAGGCTACAAATGTGTGTTTTGAGTTTGTAAGCAACTTGTGCAAATGCTATATGTAAGTATAGATGCATACGTACTGTATGTACTGTCTTCGTATATAAAAAGCAATACATTAAAATTATCTCCGTTATTAAGCTGCTACATGTTTCAATAAGTCTTATCAATTTAACTGATTTCTGGAGATTGTAGTTTGTGACGTTTTCAGAATGAAAATGGTTGAGATTACAATTCAATTAAGGAAATCAGCAATTTCATGGCGATTCAAGTTACAATTTACAATAATACTTGCAGAAAATCGTTAAAGCTCGCATCAACATTGCTAACATAAGAAATAGCATTCTGAATAATCTTAGGGATTTGATTCTTGAATAAATTAGTATTATATACAAAGAGCAAAAGTTCAACATCCTTAGTTGCTGCTTTAGCAATGTTACATTGTGAAACAAAATAAAGCTCATGGTAGACAAACTGATACAATTGTCAATCTGACACAACTGGAAAGTTAAATCAGCATGACTCCTGCAACTACTTAACACTAAGTAAATCAGATCAAATACATGAACGTCCAAAATGTTTTAAAATATGTATGAACAAGTGAACATAATATATAAACAACTAATAACAACGTAAACTAGAACTTCGCTTCAAAAAATAAAACACTTATATACATAGATGATCCATTACTTCATAACGACCTAGCTGATCTCAAGATTAAAATTATACGTAACCTAGTAAACTTACAAGAAAATCATTAAATTGATAATGGATATAAGGAAAATAATAGCAGGTATAAGAGTAGTCAAGAGTATGGGTGCAGATAAGTTCATTGCACATAATTCCTATCTAGCTTTCTTTTATTAGTGCACTTAAGTAAGTAAGGACTTGTGCTACAGTAACTTACAAAATATTTACATTCGGGGAGGGTGCTCGTCTTGATAAAAATGCGTAATAATTGTAATTACTTCCAAACTGTACAATATGCAGTAATGGATTACTACTTGCATGAGGTAGAACTCCGAAATCTACATCCTGTGAGATATTTAATCTTATTTAAGCATTTAGTAAGTAGCGAAAGAGGTAGGTTTGGCTTATCATGCAGATGCGCGTCTTGGGTAGTATTGAAAGGCAATTATTATTATAACCACACAGCTCAACTGAAAGACTCATTTGATGACAAAATGTGCTAATAAAAGGGGTAATTAGAATGACGAAATGGTTCCTGAGCAGACGCTTACAGTAGCAGAAAAATGTGATTACTAATCAAACCTGACAGAGATTCATTTCTTGGAGGATAAATCAATACCAAAAGGGAGAATCGAGTCCACATACATATCTGTATGTTACAGGGAGTCCAACCTCATGGAGATCACGATGATGAATTCCGTCTATACATATAAAGTTCTTATACCTTAAACGAGCAATAATGCTAATAAAATAAGGAGTGGCACACTTATATGTACTAATGTCATCGAGTGATTCATTTCATACAATCAAAAATCTCCTTGACTTTCACAGTAGCGGGTACAGGTAATTAACCTTTGAATTAAATTAGTTTTAATAATTACTTTAATAGTAATTAATTATTTGTTATAATTGCACATGATCATTTCCTTCCTGTAAATAAGCTATACGTAGGTCATACATAAATGAGCGCTTCGATAACAACAATATTTACGCCTTCTTCGACAACGTACAAAGTCACCCAGGCAGCATAACTAGCCCTAATTTCGCGCTCATAAAATAATAAAATTACAATAATCCGAGTATGAGAGTGTGAATCAGGGTCTGTAAATAAACCCTTTCTAGAAAAAATAACGTCTGGAGGCTTAAAAAAAGAACATGGCACACCTTGTCAGTGCTCCTACCAGCTCCGCTATTGCTCAAAAATGCATACATAAATAATCATATGTAAGTATTACTACTCCGACAAGTATGTATAACTATAAGAGTAATGTATAGGGATGTTTAAACACTGGTGCAAGTAAATTTGATAATTTTGTGGTGAGGCGTGAAAGTATGCTCTGATACTACACTGTTGTACTAAAGCTTAGTTCTAAGATTCTGTAATCAGAGGGTATACAGATAAAATGAACGGAAGACGACTGAAGAGGCGCCAGGTCTTAAGTAAGTCTCACGGCGCTAGAATATGCTACAGGATAATAACAATGAGAGCTATACAAGTAAATACAATGTAATAGTTTCTACAAAATACAAACGTAGTGGAAGAATAGCTCAGGTAGACAGGGACAAAGGGATAAGAAATACTGTTACAGCCATAAGCCAGGTCACATAATTTTGAAGATCAGCTTTTATTCTGGATGGTGCACCGGAAGATCTGGGTGGACCAGCTGCAGATGAACGTGAGCTCTGACTCGGATTTAAATCCGGAGTATCTGCCAGAACTTCATGCTCATGATGATTCTTGTGCTTTTTCTGCTTGGTGGCAACAGTGTCCGTGGAGGATGGGGCTGGATGCAACACACTTGAGGAGGTCGTTGGAGAACTAGGAGTCATCACAACACCTACTGTCGTCACTTTGTCCTCCTGACAACCCAACTCTTCCGGATTCAACTGCAGAACCTTCCTACTGGAATCGAAACCTTCAAGAGCGGTTGTTTCTTCTGCCGCAACTGCCACCATGGTCACATTTGAAACGTAGGATAGACTTCCCGTTGTGGAATGTTCATAATTATGCCCACTATGCCCTTTTATATTCCGATTCGGATGACTAGAACGATGAAAGAAGTCGCAGTCGATGTCCTTCAGGTTGTATCTTATGTAGCCACTTTCCGTCTCATTGTACAAATCTTGAATCCATAGAATGCGGCAGTCACAAATGAACCGGTTGCCTAAAAAACAAATGAATTTCATATATAGCTGAAAAGATAAACCGATGTTACAAGTTCGCGTTTTAACCCTATGTTAATCATCTTATTTATTACTAAATTATCACTTCGACATGTCGACGGCACATTTACGCACAATTTTTTTTACAAAGACATACAAGAGTAATGGAAAAGTTAACTAGAACGATTATATTAGTATGATGAATGATTTAGCGCAGTGGCTTCGCAGAAAATACAGTAGCTTCAAGGTTCACAGATACTGCTAGCGAAATGTTTTCCATGCTAATTTAATGAGTCAATACGATATGCTTTTAGATAATGAAGTAGAGCCAAGACCAATTCAGTCCTGACCCTTGACCACGTCTATGTTTCTACAGTAAATGGCAATAAAATCTATTCGTTTTATTATTGTCGTCAGACGATAAGTGTCAGTGCCATAAATACATCTACATTCTGATCAGTCCCTACCAACGCGACATGGTTCATTTCCTACACGCCGCAATATTTCATTAAGTAGTGCCACTCATCATATTCCTCACCATTTAAACAGTGTAATAAAACTTTATTGGTCAAAATTCATTGAAATTCATACGGCGGGCTGCTTTTTATTCGCGTCGTCCCACTCATAATTCTAAATCATGTTTCTGGCTAATATAGCAATTTAAGAAGCAAAGTAACTACAATCCAGATTTATGTTGAAACAAAGTTGTTTCCTTTTCGATTAAAAGGTCCTGAGAAGCCTATATGTTTGAAGCATAAAAATAACACTCGCTTTTTTTAAATGACCAGCAAGTATGTATAAGGCGGTTTTCACTTTTTAAGGCGATTTTCTTCCTAACCCCAACATTCCGGAGGCTTGAGATAGTTTTCCATATGAGCTTAAAAACAAGTCTATGTATACGGATCATGTTATTTGCTTCTTTTAACTAGCCTATTGTATTTAAATTTTGTTATTACAAATATAAAGTTGTTATATAAAGTTAGCTATTTAGATGCACTCAGCGTTCTCCCTGTACATGTCCAGGCTCTGCACGTTTAGATGTTCAATATGTTGGAGACATGGATAACTATATGTAGAAATATATAGTCTGACAGGGGCAACTAGTTTTTGTACTAGCGTTGAAAGATGAATGAATGTGAACAAGAAAAATGATGGGCTAGTGCTTTGTATTTGTGTATTTTAGAATCTCACTTTGTTCCTCATTTCGATGATTTATTGCTACCGAGGGTCAGCTAGAGAATGTCTTTGTGTGTAGGATCATCGTTATTTACAGCACACAGCATGACCATCAATGTATTGAAGGAACACACGTGTATAGTAACGATGACAACATTATAGCTTCAATATTGCTCCTCTTAAATTACAGCTCATTTGCATTCCGCAGCATTCGTTATACCTACATGTAATGATAATCTGCGAATACTTAACATACAAGTACTCCTAAAAGGTTTGAAATTTAAGCAAAAGAAATGACTATATGTTACCGTCAATCAACAGTTGAGTGCCAGCAGCTTTCAAGTTGTTGTAAATAGGATCGACAAGCTTTTCTTCCAAAGTTTCCAAAGCATTCTGTCGGAGATCGAGAAAATAAATGTTGTGCATGAAGGCGAACGTGTGGTGCTTCAAGTTGACAATTTTGTTCTCTTTCAAGCTCAATCTGGTTAATTTTTTAAGTCCAGCAAATGCATTCGGCATAACGTGTATGATTCTGTTTCTCATTAGTTCCAAATCCTCCAACATTGGCATATCGGCAAACACGTGGTCGCCCAAAAACTCGATCGAATTTTCATGTAAATCCAATCTCTTCAGGGAGACAAGATTCGAAAAGGCATCCCGGGCAATAACAGTCAAGTTATTGCGCTTCAAATCCAATTCTTCCAAACCGACCAAATCAACAAACGCTCGGTCATGAATAACCCTTATATGGTTTTGATCCAGGTAGAGATACTTCAGTTTCGGGAGATTCCCAAATACACTACGGTTGACTTCCAGGATCTGATTATCCCTCAAGTTTAGTGTGTGCAAAGATTCCAAGGTAAAGAAAGCTTGCTTGTCCAGGAAGGCGATATCATTCCCCTCCAGAATAATGTCTTGCAAGGATGAAGACCTGGCAAAAGCATTTGTTGGAATTCTCTCCACTTGACCGTGTTTCAGTGTAAATATCGTTAGCTTTGACATCCGCTGAAAAACTCTTGATGGAATGAAGCCCCTCAATGACGTATGACGAACGGTGATTACCAGATGTTGTAAGTTGACCATCCCTTCAATGACTACCCATTCGTTGGAAATTTTGTTGTAGACACCACATTCTGCATTAGTTACTTCCGTGTAATTAAGAGAATATTCGCACTGGCAGTACATCGCCGAGTTTCCGGCGCAAGGGTCGAACTTATCCGTGTTCATACCATTAACTGCGGTCATACAAAGCAGACATGACAACACGAGACATACATTCAACTTCTTCCTTGATTTAGGTTTTGGTAGGGTTTGATGTCTTAGTGAGCTGTCCATACTTGAATTGCCTTCATGAGTCATCCTCCCAGATTTAGAAACCCTGTAACAATACAAACGAGACGTCAGTAATAAAATCACTATACCTGGTGTAAAAAACCCATACGGTACGTGTGCATAATAGGTAACATAATCTTTGGCATTCTCCAACCTTTCAATGTAAGTAACATTATCTTGACGATAGCTTAATAAGTAGAAGGCATTCAATTAAATGAATTGTTTGGTCAGGCTTTTTAGATTGCCTAATAAAAATGTAGGTTTAAAATAATACATCTCTACTACACACCACAAAGACAGAGATAATCAAGTTGGGAACATCATGTAACACTAGTAAAATTTTGGAAATACACAATTCTTGCTGCAATTTAAAATCAACACTCAGGTTGTAATCAAACTGATCAATTAAATGGAATACCGTAACATGGTAGGTTGAATGGAAATATGGCTTTATCGCAATCGAGTCAGCATGTACAACCGGTTGAAAATACAAATTACTAGAATTATTTTATATACTAAAATTGTAAATAAGAATATTAACCGATATTGAAGTGATTTCCTGAACAGCATAAATTAAGTAAATTTTAACTTATCATTTTATCATAAATTCTAGTAAGTTATTAAGGACCATTCTTTCTACAAGCGCTCGACTCCTAGGTGGAAATGCATCGAGTTTGGTAAGGGAATGGATAAAAAGTCATTTTTCAGGTGGTTTATTAATTCTAGGGAGTTAAGACACTCCATAAATATTCAAAGACTTTTGTTAATGCCCACGTATACACAAATATTCTAAGTGAGAAAATTCCACACCTACATATGCAAGGTCTATAACTTGGCCTCTTGGGGCTTATAAAATGTCTATGCGTGTCACTGATTACCTAATAGATAAATAAAATGGTAAATTGTTCATCTTCCCCCAACTCTACAGCTCTCCAACGCCTGGTACGTGTATGTACATTGATACATCTGCCAACTTATGCATGGTTTCTTGAAATTATTTCCTTAGTAACTTAAACTTAAATACGCTTGTGTATATGTACTACCGCTATAGCTATATAAGTCCAAGTAACTTGATACGAGACAGATATGCGTATCCATACAATTTTCGTAGGACCAGGTTGCTCAGCAATCGTCAGTAAATCGAGGCAAAGTGATATTTGATTTGTCAGACATGAGATGTGTTCCTGATAAGTAACATGTATAGTAGTGAAAATAATAATAAAATTCGTTTATTTCATCTCTCGCTGACTCGCCTTCACTTCTCCCATCTTTCGAATACCATTATTTAGATACTAATTTAAATACAATATGTACAGTCTATATTTGTGGCTTATGCAACTTCAACTATAGTAAGTATCTATGTGTGACATGATTTTTTATTGCATTATGACATGATGTGACCAAGAAGGCTCCAGTTGTTTGCTCGTGTTCTAAGTTTGTATGTCTCCCAATCATTCCCCAGCGTTACTTGATAGAGAACACGATTGTGTCATGAAACTTTGAAAACTTAACTTTTTCATTTTCACACCGTTTGAATCCAATGGAAGTTTGAACAGTAGGGACTTTTTCGAGTTTTGATCTTTCCTTCGCTTTTGGTAGTGTCACCTTACATGACGTATGCATACAAATTTTGTGACCTACTGCTACTTGCTATTCTAACCATCCACGAAAAACTGCATTCTCCATGATTCTCCAGTATATTCAGTCGGAGTAAGCAGCACGTTCAAGGGACAGTTTCATGATGAGGCTCGGGTAAGGCATAAAAAACTGGTTGACGGAGAGAGAAATCGTAAATAGAAGATATGTTGAACGTGTAGGACATGGTAATAAATCCAAGCTGCTGCCTCCACTCACGCCACACGAATAATAGGAAGTTGACAAAAAACCAGGTGGTATTCAAGCATAAGAACATTGAGAAAGGCTGAGGCCGTTGTAAATATTCCGCCGTTCACTGTTCTGCCTGTTAAAATAAAATTCAAAATCTTCCTCGAAATACGAAAGCAGTCAAATACAAACAAGCTCAACCAAAGCTCATGCTTGCTTCCCAATCTCTTTATTAAGTTTTGTCACTTCCACGATAGCATTTATTTATTCGTCAAAAGCATGCGGATCTATCTCTCCATACCACATACGCGGGAACCCAGTCAAATGAACAGATTCAGTGGTGTCAGACAGTCAGTCTCGTCTGAATGCACGAGAACTGAGAAACTCTCAACGTTCAAGAATAACTAGCTATAGTCATAAATTCAAATCTTTTAGACAATCCCAAAAAGATGCATCCCTAATAAGCGCACAATGAATTCCTTAATTGGACTGATCTAGGAAATATAAAAGAGGATAAGAAAGTTCATTTCGCATTTGGTGACTTGTTCTGCATCTTTTGACTACATCCGTATCTCATTAATCCAGAGAATTTTGACTTCTTTCTTGAGGCCACAATACCATGTTTACCTAAATTTTCTTCCTCTGCACTCTACATATGAAGCTAGGAAAGTGGCAACTGTAACTAATCTTTAATCGCTAAGCACAAAAGTTGCGACTTTTGTCACCAAATTGATGGTGTGCGTTACCAAACTAACATGCTCTTCAGTCATATCCATTAAGAAACATTTAATTGAAACCAACTGGCTTTGCGGTTCAGTCCAATAAGATTAATTTGCAAGTGTGTATGCGGGTGATGGGATTATATTACAATAATTCATTCGCCTATTAAAGTATCGTTTACAATGTTGTGATTCTACAGCTGTAGCCGCAATATGTTGTAAAATCAAAAACTCTGTGCCACAAGCTTTTCTTTACTCTTCTATTATCCCCACTATACTTCCTACTTTGTTACATAAAAACTGTAAACATGATTTCCTTAATGAACCGCTCCACGAATGTGTCAAAAGAAAGCAGTGTAGAGCCTGTGATGACCATTACGTTGTGCAACAAATGCATTCGAAACTTAAGAATCGGCATGTAAGTATAAACTTTAGCCTTCTATAGTCTGCTAAATAGTGTTGCTCGGCTGCGATAGCTTAGAGATAACCCTTCTTGAAAATTTCACTTATCTGAGTCAATACAGTATAGAATCAGCTAAATCAAACTACATTGCTCTGACTCTTTTTGCCTAGAATTGGGAATCCCTCAAATCGTGCGATAGAAGATCAAAATTATTTTCCTTAGGACAGATCAAAGGGTTGCGTATATGTTTCAAATTTTAAATCCTCCGCTCATCTACCTTATTCAAACTTAATGATGTTTAAAAAATGTATAAATGAGTGTAAAAAAATATGGCATGTATTTATCTGTTCTGAGCTAGTCAAACGACTCTTTTTACTAGTAAGTTTTAAAAAAGAAATGAGAGAATTCGTAGCAAGTAAATCAAGGGGTAAGCACTATTTGGTAAAAAGACTTTCATGCTTTTTTCCTCGACAATCATTCATGTATAAAAGTGTAAAAACGTTAAGTCCTTCCGCACGTGTTTACGTAGTTAATTTAGGCATGCACTTCGCCGTCACTCAGATTGCAACTAGTATACATGGAAGTGTATGCATATATGTATATACATCCAACATATAACTATAAGGGACTGTTGCACATCACAGTCACAATAACCATGTGCTCTCTGAACTTGTTTGCTCTCAACACAGTTTGTGCAATGTTTCAAGCCTTTCCAGTTACCATCCGCTCGTATGTATCTTCATCTTGTATAGGTAACATGCCCACGCAAATTTTTACGACGACAGATAAAGATGCGGTATGGTACACTGTACTTCATGACCATCTTGTGTGTACATTTTCAATTCACCACTGTTTGCTCTATATACCTAACAGTATGCTGCATAATTTATATAAACTCGTATGTAATATTCAACACAAATTTTTTGGCAAAAGGCTTCGACAAATTTTTCCGCTTTCATCATTCCCAGTGAAAACAATAATTTCCTTGTAACACCCAAAAAGCGTGACGATCCACAAGTGCTTCATCCATAAGTTCAGTTGTCGAGCAAAAATAAATCAGGTAGTTTACATTGCGTAATATACATATTTTATGTCCTTACTATGGGAAAATTTGTTGCAGGGCAACCTGATGCGTCTGTCTTCTGCATGTAAGATGAATACCAGAGCACACACAACTTACAATACACAAAGCAGACAACGATATAGGATTGACCCATTTATTCATATAATCACAAGGACTAGATACCGATACTCACATTGATCTGCATCGAGTCATTGATCCCAAACCTGGACCAAATTTCCATGAACAGAAAACAACAAGAAAATGAGAACGGTTATGATTGTTTTGACGCGACCGAAATCCCGCATGTACTTGAACGACACATTCAAATTATGCCTTCATTGTTAGCATAAATATATGATACCATCATGGGATTAGTTGGCGTCCTTGTTGCAACCATGAACGAAAACATCCACCAAAGGATTTCCATACTGGAAATTAACTCCTTGCATCCAAAATACAAACAAGATGTATGCAACAATACGACTGGATTTACGCTTTTCAATCTTAATCAACCAAAATACTTATGCACTTTCAGAATTTTAATATCTCAAGTGTATAGTTAATGTTCAAACCATGGCCTGGAGGACGGGATCAGAGTCACTGACAAGCTGATTGATGAAGGTTTTAAGGAATGACAAACATCCTTCATTTCTAATCCTTCACTTCTTTACTGTATTACTGTGGAGATACATATATTTTCATACGTCTCTATCCTTTTTGGCTTCACCACTGATTTAACGAGCGACATTTTTAAACATAAGAAATGAATGCCTCACTCGACAGAGCATTAAGCCTGGACTGCGCTGGAAGATTTCCTTGTCAACACGAAATGCGGCGCTAGATTCATGCTTTTATTATTATGTAAAAAGTCGCTTTACAGTGTGTAATGTAATATGCTGTGCAGCCTAAAATATTTATTTGTTTAAATCGTTGCATAAGCGGGTGGACCGATCCCAACATTTATTGCTGCCATGAGTGTAAGCTTTACATATCAGGGATAAGCATAGTAATCCCCTGTAGAAATATGAGCTTAAATTACGCAATTTATCAATTAATTTAAAATACGTTGCTGAAGGTAAATGCAATTTATTATATAGCACGGGTAAAAACTGCCACTGTACATCAATGTTTCAAATATATTTGAGCATCATAACAGAACGTCATTGTGCCATATGTGTGTACATTAAGACAGTAGATTTGATCATAAAGGGTTCAAGTACAAAAATACCTACCTGGTAAATAGGCTAGAAACGAAATGAAATGGAAAGTGAACTCACGCAGGCATCTTCCCGAGTAGCAAAAAATAATTTGCATATGTAATCTCGCGATTTTTATCTATCTTGCATATCAAGACATGTTTAAGCATCATGATGATACCCTTCAAGCTCAGGCTGTTTTTAGTACGACATCGCTAACTTTAATAGATACGCAAGTAGTAAGTTTTCCTTACTTCCGCAAAGTGAAATTCCAAAGCGATATTTGCAGGAACGAATCGTACTACAAAAACGCTAGAGTCACGCATCCGTCATATTTTTTTATTCACTTATTTATGCAAAATCTCTTGTCACAGATTTATTACAAAATTATTATTGATCGTATCCAGATTTTAAAAGTAAAATATAACCCCAAAAAATGTGGAGGTAATTTAGTTGGCCGAAAGTTCAGTTTTAAAATTTTTTGTGCCCATTTATTTGATATAAACTACTTCTTTACTTCTCCCACAAAGTAATCAGTAATACTAAAAACCTTGTTCATTTGAATATCGTGATTATTTAATACAGCATGCGAATTAACTATCTTAAGTGTCCACATGACTCATAATAATGGCTCAGTAACGCAAAGTGGAGCCTTTCGTTGCTTCCCTTATTGATCTTCCATCCTATATGTATATAGGTAGTAAACTCCCACAGATGAAGTCAACAAGGGAGAAGACTAGAACCAACGTATTATTTATGATCTGGATTGGGATAAGTGGAGACGCACTCAATGGCAGAATAATTCTTCATTAAGACTCTTGTAAAGCGATGACCACATTATATAAAAAGACTTGTGGCTCGGGACGTCTACTTAAGAGAACTGGACCATTCCCTACAGGGATCACAAGTCCCGTTTAGATAGAAGTACTGCATAGAGTACTTACACAAACTATATACATATATATATATACATACTTACGTAATACAGATACACAAACAAACTATACTCATAGATACTTATATACAATATACTTAGGTACTTACTTATATATATCTACGGAAGCGTACATTCATAAACATATATATACCCCAATACTTGAACTAATAAATAAGTAGAACTTCTTGCAATTCGAACGTATTATTGTCTATTCACACATTCATTCACCGTTTCTTCCATTTATCTCTCAGCAGAAACTAAAGCCGTAACGCCCAGTCTTGTATTTTATAGTTCAGACTACGATTCCAGTTTCTACCCATTTCCCACAATTCCGTATGCGAAACACCCGATCTAATGTTTATACTCCCCTATAGTAGTGCTTTCATTCACCAGAATCACACTTAAAAGGTCTTTTTTTATATTTGTATAGCAATACAAGTATAGGAATGTACAGGCATGCAATTCAAATGTAAATACGTGATACAATTAAGATTCACCCTTTCTATTGATGCGAGACAGGAACCGACCCTTCCCTCTCTCTCTCTCTGACTTCAAGACCAACGTTAAACAACTTCATCTCTAAATTCCTCTAAAAACTTCAACTTGCGCATATTAACTCATACCATGAGTCTGACTGAAAAGTTTCTGTCAGGCTTAAATAGATTAGGAAGACCGCGTGTTGGCTGTAGCTGCAAGTACGCGAATGTTTCGCTGTAAGCGGGAACACAGGCTATGTAAATGCGGATTAGTAAAGTTATATTAGCTATAATACTTGTAACGGCAGTCGCTATTGCTATTGCATATCGTGACCACTGTAACAACAAAAATCGTTAAAGCATTTTTAAATCTACTATTTCCAACATTTATCAATGAGCGACATCAGGTTCGTTCGTAGATTAATGTTCTGGAAATGCGCGACGGCAATGCCTTACCGCCTGGATGTACATAAACCAAGTGATATCAAGGGCTCCGGAGAGTTGACCATTTTTGGAAACTAAAATCCGTATTGTTACTTGTAACAACGACCAACCGTGTCTATATGTATGTCTGCCAGGGCTTATAGTTTATTGTAGCATTTCATTCCCTGAATTACCTACGTGAAGGATTTGAATGAATGATAAACTTAAATCAGGAAGAGGCCACACACAGGAAAAGATTTCCCCAAGAGTTCTAAAATAAATGAACCATAAGGATTTTAGCTGTTGAATAATCAGCTCTGGCTGAAATAAGAAAATTGTACATTCCCAGCTCTGGATGGAATAGGAAAATACTACATCAGAACATGGAATAAAAAAAATTGTACGTAACCAACTTAGGATGGAAGAGAAAAATGGACTGTGTTCAAAGACTATGTACCATAGAGGAACGAAGAGGAGCTATCGTTGATTCGCATGTCGTTCCAAGTTGCATTTAATTTTTACACAGAGCCTTCCTGTTCTTCACTCTATTCCAGCAGCAAAGCAACCAATGCACTCATGATAAATCAAGTTCTCGCACTCAACCGGAGTTATTTATATTTATTTTATCTCACCAACTCGAGCAGCAGGCATCCATCTACATCAAAATAAAAAGCTCAGCACATTCTACACGAAATATGTGCAGTCTCCTTAGCATAGATTTGAAAACACCTTCCCCTTTGTGTAAATTTACTAATATGAAGATGAATGAATACATGGCTTAAAACTCCCATTAGATTTGGCATCTTGAGGCTTTCGAGCTATGTGCGCCATTACTTTAAGGAAATTTGACGTGTAAAACTTTAAAATTCCAATAAATAAATACATGCAATCAAGACGACAACGCTTATCCAACTTAGGATTTTCCATACTACAAGCATTCAAACATGGACTTGCAATAATAATTATTTGAATAATCACAACTTGGTAAACAATACGACAGTCTTTTCAATACACAAACTTTCATACAACAACTTTTCATAGCCACTTGATCAAGTTTGTCATCTTGTCTTGTTTTCCAGATGAAATTTCATGGGGGATGCTATTCTCTATAGTAAAGAGCCTTGATCATTGAAAAATGTGGAGTGTCTGGCAAGTCTTTATACATGTTCAGCGATTAGTCTGCATATGTATACATACCATCTCACAACAACAAAAGCATACAAAAACTATTACGCACAAAAAACAATAGGATGTTTCACAAGTTGACATTTGACAGAATTAACTGCTCCACTCTTTTTGCTCACCTCGCTCTTCTTCTGTGACAAGTGTCTTAATATTATGCACCTCCAATGCAAACATCATACCTAAATACCACAACGTAAACATGTTAGACTCCGCACCCTCATTGTAGTTTACAATTGGAGCTACATTGAATGATTTCCTTTTAATTTTTCATATCTTGACACATCGTCTCAGTCGTTATTCTTTGGGCCTTCATTTAAATTCTTTCGGCTTATATTTTAACCTATAGTGCTATAGTTACCACTTACCACAGACTAATCACAAGGAATCTATACTCTATTGCACCACTGGAAATATAATGAGTATGATTAGTCGTTCACAACACCATATAGTGTTGTTTTTTAGCATTTCCTTTTTTCTCCACTTGAAAATCCAAAAATTAACAGGATTCTGAAATCCAAAATATTTAGTAGGGAATTTAGCAAAAAGGTAAGACCAACTTGCAACTAACATATTTTATCAGCATAAGGCATAGATGCCTTTAACACCAGCACTAAAGGAAACCCATAATAACTAAACCCATCAAAAACTGTGAGCGACAGAAGTTCCATAAATGTGAGTAGACACTTTAGGTAGGAAAAAGTTAGCTGTAAGTAAAATGGAAAAACCGGAACATGTACATATAATAGACCTACAACACGCATCCAAGGATGATGAGAATTATGATTGATTTTATTCAACAGAAATAAATCTTACTGGATATGGCAACCAATACTTGACTTTATATAGATATTATACTAGTCTGCTGCAGCTTCGTACTCAAGAATACACGAGGTTATTGGTTCTAAAAATCGTGTATACTATACATATTTCGGGCTACCAAATGAAGGATACTCACGCACACAGTAACAACGAGCGTGCGAGGTGTGATCAAATACACATAGACGTCTGCAACTCTCTCCCAGTCCACTTGACTGATAATAATAGGAAATAAGAGACGGCATTCCTCAAGACGGATAGATTACAAATATACATAAATCCCCTTTCTTTAATGTACATAGAATTGGACGTCATGGGGCACAAAGACTTAATATTGACAATAAAATCCATGCTCATTATCATTAAATTATAATAAGGTGTAATGATGAGTATGTAATGCTCGATAAGTTTTTCAAATTTTTCTGAGAAAGCGTTAAACAAAAATGATTGCAGTGAACAAAGGAGTTCATTTGGGAGTTCTTCAGGAAGCTTGAAATTGTTTATCATGAAAAAATTGACACATAATGTTGACTTAAAAACCTTTTGCTCATATAATAACTAAAATAATTATATTTGTTTTAATAACTTTCTTGAATTAATTTTATTGTTCTCTCTTGGCTTTGCATCTACCACCAATGTCCCAAATTTTGACATTTCTTTTCTCTAAAATAAAACAAAGCCCTCGTCCTACTTTGCTGGAAATACCGCTAAACAAAAATTAAAACAATAGCTACAGAGCTTTACGTCACCAGTTTACTTATTTGGCCCATCGCAATTTGTTTTCCATTATCATCCTAATAATATATTTTAAGACTGGAGGGTAAACGTTCTCGCAGTGAAATCAAACGTGTAATAAACAATATTAAAACAAACAAGCCGCGCCACAGCACTGTGCTGACACGGGAATCCTCACAATTAGGGGACAATCAAATATTGCGCAACGACGCATTTAGTTTGTGGTGTGGTCCTTAGACTGAAAGGTCAATTTTTACGTTTATTTGCTATCCTTTAACACTGATTACTGTGTACACATTGAGAATTGCACTACATCCGGTGATGGGAAATCGGCATAATTTACGTTACGTAATACTTAAATGCCACAAGGGCGAGAGAGGGCAGAAATTCATAAATAGCGGTTAACTACATAGAATGTTTAATTTTATCATATCCTACTTCATCTTATTTATTTCGAAATTCATCTTTTGGGATCAAATTTTAAAATAAATTCCAAACAGCGGCGAAGCCGCTGGCTGCACTGTAGTTAGATATAATATATAATGCAGACATGTACGTAGGCTTACATCATGTTACAAAAAATATTCTCAACGTGACTCGATGAGAAAATAAATTTGCTAGAAGATCCGCTTGTAAAATAAATAGATTTGCATGTGTTCGTTCTGAATAGACATAGGTATGCGAATGTTCATTTAGGGAAAGTTTATGTAATTATCTGTAATATGCGCCCGTCAAACCAAATTCAATGATAAGGTTCACATTATGTAAAAGGGAGGTTGTCAGTCAAATCTTAGTTTAATCTAGCCATAATGTATACAAGCTCAATTTTAGACATAAGCTTCTTCAGAGCGGTGTGTGGGTGAGTTGATTGAATTCCACTGAATAACTTCGTTCACCTTAATTTACTTCTCCTTATTAAAATTGAAATAGTCGCACTGCCTTTTGAAGGCATTCAACATATGCCGTCGATTTAAATAATTACAAACTCTTCGTTTGAGGAGTAAATTACTCTTGCAGACAAATTTGCTGCGAAATCACGTATTTTAAAACTGTACACACGCTCTTGCTTTTATTATGTATTATGTACAGGCAGATTTTTGGAATGCTCCTGAATTCTTCTAGTTCTTGGCAGGTCACAAAAAATGTTCCGCGCTAATTATTATCTAATACACATTTATGCATTTCCAGCGTCCACCCACTGCATAACAAAAATGAGAGACACATTCTACTAAAGCCAGTGTATGCATGTATGTACAATATAAATTTGTCTATTACTCTTCGAGTGTCTATGATTATGCAAGTCGTCTTGTAGAAATCGTCAAAAAGAAACGGAATAAACATCAAATGCAGATTCGGGGTTTTTGACAGTCAGGGAGAATGTTAACGGCGTGGGGAAGCCATACCACAAATTGCTTACGGAGGTATGAAAAGTCAATGAATGGGATTCATTGAGATCGAGTGAGTCACCCACTAAAGTAGCATGGCCTGATGCATGATAAGCTTTGCGGTTTTATATAAAAACTGTTGGAATCAGCACCCATGCTATTACAATACTTGTATCTCTCTCTCTCTCCGTGCAGTAAAAACTATCATATCACCAACACATTTTTTTCAAATTAGATACAAGTACGGATGAAACCCAAAACAAAAAACAGTGCTTATTGCAGTAATATACTGTCGACAAAATCATTTGTGAACCCCACTAATAGAATATCCAGCATCCGCAATTCCATTTCAAACTATATATTTCGGGTATCATCAAGGGTCTGTTTTACGACCATCAACTACCATTAAAATTGCAAGCCCTATACTTCATTTATGTACATGCAAAAAAAAATTCAATTTGAAACCGAGTCTCTCACACTACTGTCGCCACTTAGTATATTCTCGAATTAATATAACTGTTAACAATAAGATTGTCTACAATAGTTAGCAGCACTTTTGCATATGCATACCTATATAGATAGACATACATAGATATACATACCTATATAGATAGACATACATAGATATACATACCTATATAGATAGACATACATAGATATACATACATACAGCTACGACACACACACACACAACGCGGATATGACTGAATAAAAAAAGTTTAGTATTCTCATTGCGGACGTGTACAAGGGGTGAATATTCTTTACTTGTGTATTACATATATATATATTGTCCTCAATGCATGAAAGTTACTCAATTTATTAAATTCAAGTATACATAAAGAATGGATTGAAATACACAAACAAGAAGAACGGGAAGAGGGAAGAAAAGACTAATCCAATTCAGAGGGACTCAAAAGTTTACGACCTTTTGAGCAAATTCAATCGGGATTGCAGCGCGGGCAAGTTTCTGGTTCTTGCTAAGCTGTCGCCACTGCTCTCATATGCATCTAAATGTTACTACACATTCGGTTTATCTATATATGTTCCACATGAATCATAAGTGGAAAGATAGATTATAACAAGTTCATAGGTTTGTGGAACACAAATCATCAGAAACGGAATGTATTGTCAACGTTGCATGCACTATGCGCAACCTGATGAGAGAACGTCAGCGACCGGAATAGTAATAATATTTTTCCCCTTTTACTATTTTAGTTTTTATGTGTTGAATTCTGTTGTTTGTGGACACAACATAGGGGAGGCCAAGGCAGTATTATGGATTGATTTTCTTCTACACTAATTCAAATTGTTATGGTTGTTCTCCTAGATAAAACAAATTCAAATGGGCGTCAGATGTCATAAAATGGAGGTTCCATGTCAAGGGTACATGCAAGTCATGCAAGAATATATATGTACAAACGTAATTCATGGCAGAAAAGAACCGTTCAACTCATGGAAGCAAGAGAAAGAAGGTAGTAGTATATTTTTCGACAAGGTCTACAGTCTACAGGCGAAGTCTGCTAGATGGATTTTTGTAAAATTAAATAAACTTAGATTAATATGAATTAACTGCAGTTTTTAGAGGCTCGTTCTCCACACATAAACAACTTCACTGACAAAAGTCTAGTAGGGATATTAGCGGTGATGATTTATTTTAAATAGCAACCGTGCACAGATTCTAGTAATCTGAAAGCGGAAAGTTGGTTGAATTAATTAGTGAAAAACTATTTGTGAAGTACTATAGATTATGCAGAAAGTCAGCTTGGTAATGAATGGATTCACTCCATTAAATTCCTATGGTCGGCTTTTTCAGTTTTTCATCGACGCCAATTTTAAGCTCTATGTACATACTTACACATATACAACTGTATAGTGTATACTAACTAGAAACTATCTCAGCAATAATATTAATACTCACCGCTGGCTGGTGAACGTGGGCGTATTCAATAGTGAACATATGAGGTTGGGAGGAAATGAGCTCTTCGCACATGATATAATAGTGCTATTTATGCAATCCACGGAATTACCTCGGTTCATGCTTGCCCTACGTATAAGTATATACAGTATTTACACAAAATGGAGTAGCAAAACCAGTTGCAAACTACTAATAGCCGAAAGCACATGCATTCGAAATCATTTTTGTCATAAATAAGCAGGCATAATTAAAAAGGATATTCAACATCATAGCTCGGCCTCGAGAGTCATGCTGACAGAGTTAATCATGCAATCAATCGAAAAATCTGCAGGAATTCCACCGCATAACAAGCGGTTCTCTAATGTTAAGCGCCATAATAATAAATCCTTTCTCTTCATAATCCCTTTATAACCACATAAATTTACCCGAAATTCAATTAATTTCAATTTGTATGAACAAGACTTTAATGATCGCCAACTGTTTCCTAAGTATTTTTCATATTCATATCTTATGTATATGGCAGGACTCCGATGCACTCTAACCGTGGCGTTTGTGAGAATGTGAATATGATTGTATACATTCGAATGAAAAATAAACAGTTATAAAAGCAATAATTACTATAATATACCAGGATTTTATGGCTTTATAAAAACATATTTTGTCTTTATCCTGGCGCAACTACCGATAATCTATTTGAATACATGCAGTTTATTTTCAAATTAATTTTATTTTCAGTGCGAAACGAAATTACGGCCGATCTATTAGATAAGTGCTACTACATCCAAGTACACCTACAAAGCCTGCCTGCAAGCTTGCTTTTCAAAGCCCACACTATTATATACTAAAGCGTTCTATATTTCTCAATCTCAAATCTAACTTTCATGTTTGGAAGGGAATTGAGTTTAAACTAAATAAACGGAAATACAAGAATAAGATAAGACCTAATTTTATTATTACATTTTTGCAATAGAAGTTTTGGCTCAATGTAAAACACTCCGTGTTAGTGCAAAAAATTGCGGGTTTGCCTTTGCAATTTTTACAATGTTTTATGTATTATATACAAACCAATGCATATATACAGACATATCAAGTACACCCTGTTCGTGTTCCTCACAATCAGAACGGCTTTCTGGCTCCTTGCATGACAATCCCGCACACATTACCAAATTTAATTTCATGAGAAGCTCATAAAACCCTCCAGAGTTGTTGTATACTTAAAGAAACCTCCACCTACATTGAAAATGTTCCAGATGAAATTAAGTAGGTATATTAGATCGGACCATGTGTACCAGAATTTACACTACTTCTCTGTATATAGCAAACGTGTACTTGTAGGAATATTTGTACGTCATCGTAAATTAGCAACGTTGGTATGTATGTAATTAAAGTAACTTTATACCCAAGTCCCCAGCCCCATTGACACATAAGTAGACGAGTTTCATTTCGGTTTATTCATATCTACTAGCATATATGCTCTTTTTACTTGTATCTCATGCTGGTGGCAGCTTGCTGTCACAGCAGTTGTAATAAAGACGCCCGTAAATATTCTCAGTATTTAGACTATTGCACATTTAGATCCCGAAATCTATATAGAATACCTTCGGTATATACAATACTTACTTGCTATTTTTCTAAGTGGACGATGAAGAGACTTGCGAGTTTTTTAAGTACTTTCGGATGAGGAGAAATCGACAAAACACGAAGCTAAACAGAAATAAACTAAAGGTAAGCAGTTTCTGCACCAGTCAGTCGGACCTAATTTTGCTCACTACAAATTACTTCTAACTGTCCAAGGTTAAACATACACTTAACTGGGTTAACTTATGTACACAAAAAATATACAACCCTTTAAATTTGAGTATCAACTTGAAACACAACTTGACCGGATTTGCTTCTCCTTCCTCCACGTAACGGACATACAATACAGCACTATACGCTCCTTATTTTTTTCCCATTATCATCAACCGTCGCCTACCATAAAGTTTAACAGTGTATTAGAACACATTGCAAAGTTTTATTGTCTCACTGGAAGAAAGAAGGCGTCATATAAATATACATATATCAGGGACTTGGATGAAGATTCTCATCATTTATTTGAGATAATGAATACCCAAATTTTACAACTGGAGTTATCATACTAGATATTTAAAGAGCGGCCTGTGAAGTAGTTTACAGTAACTCGTCAGCTAGCTCGTCAAACTTTATTCATTATATAAGAATAAGATTTAACAATAAACGTCTCGTGTAGAATCATGGTAATGAGTTTTTTGAATCTCATTTTTTGCTACATGCCATTTCCCATTTCCAGTCGATTGTACTAAAGATATGTAGGCAAATATAGACACAAATGAGACAATACGTGAGGACTGAAAGAACAGGAAAAGACATTCCCAGCTCATAAAACATATTAACTGCAAAGTTTGGCTGTTATTATTGACTCATTTTTCCTTTTGATGAACTTCACGGATGCTCGCAGAAAACTGCTCTGTGTGTCTGACGGAGGATATTGAGCCAAGTAAAAAGATCGATCTGTAGCAGACGATCAACTAGAAGGTTTTTGTCCAGCAAATTTACTAACATAACTTCCTCCTTGTCGACAATAGAGTTTATTGATTTTTCTTCACAGAAGTACACCAAGTTTTTAGGGAACATCAATGTTTTTTGTTCCGAAACTATTTTGTAGTAGCCACGCACAGCCAAGCATGGAGGAAAAGGAATGATGAATCAAGTGAGCAATTTTGGGAATGCGTACAGATTTCCGTATTGGAAATGACACACCATCTTTATGCACTTCCAAAAAGTCTAGAATGAATGGCGCGTCTCGTGTTTTTGTCCCACAGTCTAAAGACTGAGGCCTCAAATCTTGGGAATCTGACCAGGTGAACGCGAGCAATTTTACGGGGGGAGAAAAATGAATGATTGTGGCAGCCAACCTTATTGTTCCCATAGCTATAGCAAGTAAGCTCAAGATTTGGATGATATTCCTTGCACGGAACCAACAAACGCACGTTTACCACCTCAAACTTCATTTATACTACACACATTTACTATCATTTACATATGCACTTGGTAAAAATTTAGTCACACATACAGATATCATGATGGTTCGATGTCTTCACTGTACATAAATACATTCTCACTAATTGTATTATACTATACATAGATCTACTAGAATATCTATATAATTACTGTATTAGTTAGTAACTTGGGGGCCATCAGATACACAAAAAACTAAAACTCAAAGAATATACATATGTTACAGCTGTCATTCGTGGTCTCATACGTAAAAGTAATTGTTCACAAAACTGTCACAACAAGGTTTCTGGAAAGTAAGAAAGCACTTCCTATGTACTGTCTCCTTGCAAATCCATTCTTTATTGAAGTTAGTTTACATATTTTCACTTCAGAAAGCCTGGTCCTAAAAATTATGCACGCACACTAATGCAACATAAGATATCTTTCGTGGATGGTACAGCATAAAGGAAATGTCAGTGACAACGACAGCAAAACGTCAGTGAGCCATGGAAATCGGGTAGGAAACATCCGACAGATGAAATATCAATGAGAATGAGCGTGTACATTGCATAAGTGCTATACGGGAGCAACTAAAAGTGTGCACGTGCATCCCTTCACAGCCTCGGCAGTTTGCAGTTTTTAGTAAATTATTTTACAGAAAAAAGTTGAGAACTACACACCACAGTTTTCATCAGAAGCATTCATTCTTTGATGTGTGCATCCCATTTTGAGCTGTGAGTCTCGCGCTATAGTAATTTACTACATGTTGCATTTCTTTATACAATTCATGCATATTCAACTAACACAATTGCAGTATCTTTGGACGTTGAAATTGGAACTTTGACATGTATCTTATCATCATATCCCTTTCGGTAACTTATGTCACCAACTAATAATGATTGTAATATATAAATAAGCTTACACCAACAGATTTTTGCGACTTATAGTAAACAACCTTAAATACAAAGGCATGAGATTGCTCTTTTCACCCCCTTGACCTTTTCTACCTAGCATCTATCCATTACATAAAATTTAGCTACCAACATTTATTTATAGCAGCAGCTTTTGCCGTCGGCATTTCCATAAGAGCTGTCGCTGGAAAATTATAACATGGAAGGGAAGCTATTATTATTAACGAACCCAATCTAATAATTACGGCTAATAAGAAAAGGAAGATGCCTCAAGTAGAAGGAACATGCAGCCAGAAATGCACTTTCCTGTATCCTTCGCCTGTACAATTAAGCTGTAGTGTAGTGCCACTGGGTGGAAAGCTCTACCTATAAAAATTACATCCACACGATCGTGTTTATCTTTACCACTAAAAAAGTTTGAGGTTAAGTATGAGATAAAAGAGCCACGTAGTATAATGCATGAACATGCAAGCTTGCATAAATGCAATATTCCCTGTAAAATAAAAGTGCAAAGGAATTACATCAATCCTAATAAACTTTTATGTAAACAACAGTTGTCTTATGTTTTCTTTGGGATTGTATTAAAATGGTCGACTCTTGAGCAACTACTTGGTCTGATTACCATAGCTTGACAAAAGATATTGTATACAAGGGTTCAAACAACTAAAGTACATATGTAAATAGTAAATATTGTATATGTACACATGTAGACATTTGTAGGTAGAGGTATTTCAGAAGCGAACAAGAAGAGGCGAAGTGAGAGCAGTGGAACTGTATCTCTCGTTTAAAGGACTCGATGACATTTTGTCACCTTTCAACCCTTCCACATAAGTAGTTGATGTTGGCCTTCGTGTCGTGATCTCGTGATAATCATCTCTCTTGTAATTGAATGTCCCTTTTACAAAAAAAAACGTATTCATTTAAATTATAGCTCAATGAATCATTGCTGGAACGGAATTTTTATTTGAGCTCGTTTTCATCTATTGTAATAATTGTAAACCTGGAAAACCAACACCCTCACATCTTTTACCCCCTGCTCAATGCCGGTGGTGAGTCTTCCAAATGTGCAGTGTTAAAATTCGTTTTACAATGACATTGGTACACACCCATCTAACACATTGTTCCAGTCAGGATCCTAAAATGTACGCTAATTGACTCGGCACAAGCCTGGTTGAAATTGCTCAAGCTAAAACCCTCTGGCAGTACCTATCAAGTCTCATTACTCGATTTGATCAACGAGCGGACCAAATCAAATGCCCCTTACAACAGTCCAATGACCATATTTATGAAGTGAGAATAGATGAGATCTTGAGGAGGACAATCCTGGAAGATTACCTGCCATTCAGATAAACCAGTTGCAGTGATTTTCTGTCTGATAACAGGAAAAGTCCGTCTGTATGACTTAATTTGAGATAAAAAATGAGTTTACAATCTAATTTGATACTGATTGCATTTGCTTGATTGTGCAAAGCTGTGCCCAGATAAAGACATTTTGGGACAAAGATGGTATTGCTAACACCTAATGTCATTTGTACTTTTCTTCATTATGGATGTAATACATATATCTATACTGTATTATCCAATACAATTTAAGTTGTTTAATTAATCACTGCAATAGAATTCGCGATCACAAACATTAACTGAACTTCTTGGAGTGTTTACTACTTTCCAGTGAAATAAACGAGCTCGTAAGAAAACGTAAAGCTTTAAAAATGTATTTTACAGCCCAGCAGTCTATCCATCCACACACTATGAGCCAGTCAACGCGATATTGAATCTAAACTTTTGCTTGCACTTACAAAAAAATCTTTGAAGCAAAAAATACAAGTTAAAAATGGTTTGGGTGTTATTTTGCTTTGAGTAAACACTGCTAAAGTTAAAGGAGCGTTTGTAGACAATAAATATTTAAGGTTTTCAATAAAGAGGCATCATATAGTCTTATAGGTAGAAACGTACGTCCTTTAGAGTATAAAGGAGTGTATAGCATGTTACTACGATGAAGGTGGAGGAAAGCAAATACCGATAGCATATGATTACGTACTTAACCCCAAGGAATTTCTCATTCGCTTTAATATTCCATTTTCTCAATTGCTCCCATCTTATTACATTCCTCTTGCCACACGAGAACATTTGTTTCCCTATTGGTCATGCATAGTTAACGTCTAATAAAATATAATACTTCTTAATTTCACCTCACCTCAAGAAAATAACTAATGATACCATGGTCGGAAGTAGAACAAACGACAATACAACAGAAACCGAAACTACTCTCAATCAAGACGTCCGTTTACAGTTTCAAGCTCCACTATTACGTACTTTGTATTGTACCGAGAAGGAATTTATCTTGACGCATAAAACAAATCGATGCTTTGTTTAAAAATTCAAGCTTGCTGATTAATGACTTCAAAGAATTAGGAAAGTCAAGATAAGATAACCATTAAAATATCGGGGTTTTTCAAATGTCAAGAATATTTGAAGTATTCTAGTAGTTAACGAAATGTATAAATTACAGTCATTTGTTAGAATATTCCGCCCTGAAACTTACACTACTGTTCACAACTTTCCCAATCATGTACTTCCTTTTCCCTCTCGTAAAAAAATGCAAATACAATATTCCATGAGCCAAGGTATGCTCTTATGAAAATAGTTGACTCAGCCTGAGCGGCACCTCTTTCTCTCTCTCTCTCTGCATCTTTTTTATTTCTAATGGTATACTATGCAAATATTTTCATTCTCTTCTTCTCTTTAAACTTTGTGCTTTGACCTTTTTTATATTCCCAACACTGCTGCAGCTAGCCTTCCACTATGTTGTAGTCCTCTACAAGCTTTACTAGCCTGTAATATCCTTTTATAAAAGTTGTATTTCCCGTTGTATGTTTAGTGTTTTGTTTTTACCGCCCGGCAAAACTCGTACTACTCAGAAGTTGCCATCAGCCACAAATGTCAGAACAGTTTGGTATAAAATAGGAAAAACGAGAGGAAAATTCAAATGGGATATAAATGTCATACGAAATTAGTTTTTGCACAGAAGCTCAGTTTTCACGTAGAAATGACTATTTTAAACGAAACTAATACTGACACAGAATCGAGGGAAATGTCGTCAAAAGCCAAGTCAGTAAGCTAGTAGTTGAAAATATGCTTCCATTTGTCCGTCCGGTAAAGTAACAACATTATTAATAGCTTTTCGAAACTGAAAGTTTGAGTTCAGAATCTGAGATGACGGCATTAACAAGTATTAGAGTGGTTGAGAAGTCATATAGCAAAGCTGGGATACTGCATTAGGGCTCAGGTTTGGTTAACATGTATCAAATTCACCATCTTCCTGACAATATTAACCCACATTAAAACTTTTCCTGTTGATAATGGCAACTTAAAATTCATTTTGATGGTATCATCAGCTCGTACAGGATAACCGTGTATGTGTTGTTGGGTATCTACCAATACTAGTAGCGCTTTACATACATGTTGGATAGTTAAGATTTTTTCCACGAGTAGAAGCTAATTGGAAGTAGTCCAAGACAAGCATATAAATACCAGTTTTCTTCTCCATGGATGAGCTTCTCGTCCAATTTGTTATTGCCCAGGAGAGCCATTCGCACACGTCATAGTACTCATCATTGATAAATGCTTTTACCAATACGCATTACAACTATAGTTACAATAACCCATCATTGTTTTCTCTAAGTCCAAGTTTCCTTCTGTTGCTTTTACTTTTCTACTCATTTGGAAACCCAGAAGCAAAAGCTGCTCTACACTTTGAGTTAACTCTACAATGTTTTACGTCTTTCAATCATTGCCTTTTCACCATGCCAGTTTGTTGAGGTAACCAGTACCATTGAAATAATAGAGATAATGTTGACTTCTGGCAAACAATTCCCGTCAAATTTAAAGGAATTACTTCAAAATAAAGAGTCTCACATCTCTCGAAAACTAAGGAATTGTGACAAGCTCCATTGATTTCATGAGGCTCGTCTTCCTAGCATCCAGAAGGATCAAGCGTGTACAGCCCACTACACCCTAACCATATAGCTACATCATTACAAAGGCTTTTCCACAAAAACCACAACTTCCAAAAACCGACCGTAGCGTAACCAGGAAATGGAAAGTGAGGTTCAAAATTTAGTTGTAACAGTACATTATGTATATACTGTATAATGAGTACTGAATTACATTCTCGGTTAATAGGTGGCAAGTGAAGGCAACCACATATGTACTATGTGCAACCCGAATTATGTAAACCATAGTGACTGTTCTTGAAAAACCCCGCTGCTTCGTCCTGTCTACATAAGTCACAACCACGTCGTATGAATGGGATAAAAGGAGAATCTTGTTATTAACGAGGATCCCTTGAGGCAAATTGATGATTTTCATCGTGTGAGCTCATCACGAGCGCTTTAAGCAGATGTAGGGAATATAAATTAATAAATGTACCTATATGACTCTACCCATCTCAAACCTTCACCCTCAGCTTCACTGCCAATGAGTTCATTCCTGTTGTTCCAAACTTTATTCTTCCGTCAGCAAAATCACTCAATTGAAGCCAAGTGCAATGGGACGGTGTTAGTACAAATAAATGTGCAATCTGCAGTTATGACAGTTTGTGTTTTCATGTTATGGTTATCTCACCAGCTACTAAGTAGTACAACAAACCTCATGATCACCACTACTACTACAGAAACTATTGTCATTACAGAACATAATGCGCAAAATTATATACGAATAGTTACAAAAAGTTATTATTTAGTTGCAGCAGGAGCTCCTGGAACGGGAGTAAGTACATCAGAGTCATTAAAATGTGAGGATGGTCGTGAGTTTCAATTAAATACGATTTATGATATGAGCAAAGTTTAGAGTTCACAGGATCCGAGAATCGAAAGCTGCAGGAAGCAAGAAGAAATAATTTCAAAGCAAAAACTTGGCACTGATAATAGCAAGGATACGCTGCATGGGTGCAAAGATGGGCTGTCGGGCATTATGTCCTAGTTGGGATGTAACTATAAAAATCAGAATTACAAGACTATAGTAACAAGGAAAGCAAAGTTTGGGTCGCCAGAAGTTGTAGAAAACACGGGGAAACTACTCTTTTAGTAAAAGAAACTGTGTATTATCATTAGTTTTCTTCCTCACTTCCTCTCTTCATGCTTCTCTGCTCCTCGGTCTTATTTATTTCATTTTCCATTCTTTTTCGAAGTGTACACATTTATCCTTCAGGAATCATAATATTTGTATGTATATTTTAGTCAGACGCCTAGTACTTGAAGGAAGTTTGCGTACCCGTAACGTGCTGGAGTGTACAATCCTTCTCCCCCAAGGAGTGAAGTTCACGTTCAGAAAAAAAGACAGAACGAGCCGACGGGAAAGTACATACAACAGAGAATATAGTGACGGTTCATGAGTAAATTTTGAGACAAGTCTGCCAAACAAGTCAAATTGAAGGAACTGTCGATTGTTAGTTGCTATACAGAATGCACCAAACTTAAACATCTTCCTAACATTCATCAGATTATCCAATGCAATGGCCTCTCGATGGAGCCGATCCATGGACAAAAGCTGTTAAACACTATAAAAACGACAGAACAGTGTGTGCGATTCAGATACATCCAGCACATGCTTAGCTCAGTTTACATCTTACAAGAACAAGCACTCACACACATATACGCAATGAAGGCACGTTCATGCAAATACGATCGCCGTCTTTCCAACCCCTCTATATAACCCGTGCACATGAGTAAACACAATCTGATTTTCAATCATGGATAGTAGATTCGTTAACTTTCATAATATGCTGTAGAAGAAATATGATCACAAATAAGGTTCCTTGACTGTGGACCAAACGGGTAAAAGTGCGCACTTACTGTCCAAACGAAACTAACAACGACGTTTTTTTAAGAGTTATTATTTTATTCGTCCTGCATCAGAAAACCACTTGAGTTTGACCTAGGCCTGTACGTTTTTATCTTACTTTCGTTCCGGAAACGCATTCACTGAGATATGTTAAAGCGTGTCGAGACATAGAATTGCAGACTGCACTGAACTGCAATATGCAGACTTAATAAACTTAACCTCAAGGTAATAAAGCCCAAGGGATTTAAAACTACAGGGGACATATAGATACTACATGTAATTATGTACATGGTATATATTTTAACTACGAGCAACATAAAGATATACAAACGTGTTGCCATAATTACTTTTGACTGCACACGCTATACATAATAGAGCATCATTTCCTAAAACAGAATGCATGATTGGAGATTTAACAGCTTCATAAAACTAATCGCAGCATGAGACAGATATGTATATGAATGCAAGCAGGGATATTGGCCAATGCTTTTAATCTTATGCATATGCTTTTAACCTGACTCCTATTGAACCGTACTAACCGTGGTACGCAACCGATTACAAACAGCATCAGAGTCTCTCACCTGCGTAAAAATACTTCATTTTATTGACAATGATCGTGGAATTACATGAATATTTTAAATTACATGGTGATTGAGCATGATATTCTTTCAGCATAACACCTCCGCTCAATTCCTCTGGAAGAGTTGTTGGAGTTTTTCTAGCCTGAATTTATGACTGAATTCTCTTTTTCTTCATGGTTTTTCCATATATTAATTCTAATCGCCTGCAGGTAGATTCAACAGGATTGCAAGCCATATTAATACTTGCAAAATTAATGCTCTCTACAGGTTTCTTAAATTATCTCACCACTTTGGAATTTTATTACAAAATTATTCATAGCAATTCATTCTCATCGGAAAACAGAACAGCGGCAAAAGAGATTTTCTTCTATAACAACTGCCTAATGTTAACAGATGGATATCTTGATTATAATTTCAAACCTTCTAGGTCGGTACAATATTTTTACTTAAGTTTTGCAACATTTTTTTCACTCCCAGAACATTTTATAATTCACCACGGATGCATGTTACAAACCCTTAAATACGAAGGGAAGAAGCAACAGCAAATAGCCGAATGCAAGCAAGACCTGCAGATACATATCTGATTAAATATTTTTTCTATGATGTCAAGTTCAATGTACACACAGTGTTGACTAGATATTCTTAATTCTCTCTAATGCTACTCCATACTTAAAGACACTTCAGTGAACTATACAAACGAGCTCTCTAGTAGTATAATTTATGTTTTGTAAGATGTAATAAGTGACCAAGAGCGTGTTAGAGATTGCGCGTTGGTTCCTTTTCGTTCCTTCGCAGACCGATTGAACTCTGAACCATCACTTGAGCGCTGAGTTTATTCTAATCACAAAGCAAAGTTAACCTTTTTTTCCGACTGGACAAACTAACCAAGACTTTTCAAAGCTACTTTGATGGTCCGTTTATATTCTCGCAGACACACCCAGGAGAAAACGATGCATTCTGTGATGCAAAGAAACTTCACAGGAACTATTTATGATCTTAATGATATTCCAATCCGGAGATAACTCCATTGATGTCACCCCTATCTCTCTATTATTCCTCATTATTCTCATATAAAGTCATTCGAGATGGAGTGTCGTGGAATTGATTTGTTTAACCCCTAATGGTCATAAAATTAGGACTCACTCAAAAAGCTCCTTCAGTATAGACGTTGACAAAAAAACCAATAAATCAAATAAACTTATGAATTCCTAATATTCTACTTCAGATTTTACTACTTGTGATATCTGTACTTAGGTAAAGTATATATGTCCTGTAGATACTTATTACTGCATTCAAGGTATCCACACTCCTTGACATACCCCTGCGTACAACTGTACTCTAATATTCATCTACTATCCGTATCTATGAAACCACTAGAACTGAGTACTGCTTAAGCAAATACACGGCTGAAAAACAGCGATATTTCACAAGCAGAACGAAGCTTTCGTCCAGCCAGATCATGCAATAACATAAACAAGAATAGAAGAGTATTTTTATTAGTGTATGAGGCTTAGTTATTAGGAGAAAAACAACCGACAAAGCCCTGGTTGCAATTTGAGAAGAACTACGAAGTTTTTTTTAAAAAAAAAGATCTTGAAATATAAAGCATGAGGATTGTGTAATATCCATCCATGTCATTATACATACAAGAGACTACTCGTCGCCAGAGGATCGGCTTGTTGTATCTTGCGTTTGCCGTGAGGCTGCTTCGTTGAAAGTGAAATCTATGAGATATTTATATTCGTAAATGTTACCTAATCTTGAGATTTTCATGCGTTTTGGCATAGAGTCCTACCTACGCAGGCTTAACTATATGTAAAGCAGGTGTAAAAAAACTATGTATAAGCACCGATAAGAAGATATAGTTACCATTAGAAACACCATCGTTTATAGTTTCTAATTCAAATACCAAAGATACTCAGATGATATATATGTATTTTTTTATTTTTATATGCCATATCAAATTCTTTTGTTTCATGGCGAGGAAAATAACGAGTAAAACAAGATTACAGTAGATCAAAAGGTATATGAAAATAATAAAAATATGTTGGTGTCTACCAGTTTATCATGTAAATTATGAGGCATCATAAAGGCAGTACCATTTGTGCTTGTCAGAATGCGTGCATGGGTAAAACATAGCTCTGAATTACATTTAAACAGAATTTACATTATTTTTTACAGTGAGAGTGGACAGTTGTAGGGGTAGCAAGGTTGGGTGATAAGTGGATTGTCCTCCAGCCAAACAACTATAAGGAGTCGTTAATGATAATGGATTGAGAGTGAATGAAAGGAGTTCGGAGTTACGGTAAAGCGTCGATTTTCTTTATGAGACCATCTTACTCCTACAATAATAGCAGCAGCAATAGAGTAAAAGGACTTTACAATGCAAATAGATTCGGATGAAAGGACTCGCTATATGATCTACGACATGTGTAGTAGTAGTACGTTTTCATATTCTATTGTTACTGCACGAAAACATTTTAATCGTCCTTTCTCACATTCTCACCTTTCCTTTCCTCCAACAAAAAATTGTGCTCAACTGACATACGGACAGTTGTTACTTGCAACTTGTAAGGTAGTCGAGTAATGCGTCAAGATATGTAGATGTCCTGTGCTAACTTAGTCGGAATCTCGGAGACGAAATCTTCCCATCTCCGTTTGGTCCTATACCTCCGTCCTACATGTTCAACTGACAGCTGAACATTTAACCTGATAATTGAAACCAGTTCTAGTTACCATTACACTTTGAGCCTTATGTACTCTCAAGACTTCTTTCGAGATCGAGTGGCTTTCATAAGCACACTACTTACCGGAGCTAGGAACATTACACATTCTCTTATCTACTCACGTACACACAACCGTACGTAACGCGCCTATATGAATCAGTTAACAAACCTTCCATCGTTAATGAATCAGAAATGCTCAACTGGACTACGTGGTGATAAAAAGGGCAAAGAAAGAAAATCATTTACATATCAATGCTTGCTGTCAATTCTAGTTTGAACGTTCACAATAACCCAAACCCTTGTTTAGTTTTTCACCAACTCAAGTGGGTGTCAATATTTAATATTTTCTAATCCGTCCCAGGTTCTGAACGTCGACGTTTCATTTATTTCCATCATAATCCACTTAGGTATCTGGGAAGCCATAGACATTATATGTAGATGGAGATAGGAATTTATTCCATCACGCTGTGTCAGTGCAGTCCATATCCTAAATAAAAGAGTTTCGTCTACACTTTTGCCCATTGCTGGTAGCAATATTGAAGAGACATGACGTTATGAGTATGGTCACTAATTACAGACACACGCCGCCGCCGCTATGTATAACTGAGGAGAGAAAATTTCGTAAGAGAAACGCTGGAGGAAATTACTTTGTTACTCCTTCTATTTTGGGGAAATTAGCGTCATAATTCTGGCATTTAGGAAATTTTGTAAAAGCGATTAGCATATTCACCATTCTATCTGTAAAGTCATAGATCTGAATATAATTTAGTTGATTACGATCAATCTTATCTCCCGTACCAAGCATGAGCGAGTTCCTGCAGGGTTCAGCGTGTCACCCAATCCACGGATTTTGATTAATGCGTAATTTTTGCACAGGAATTTTTGACACTCACAATGTTAGCACCTTTATATAGTCACGCAGGGTTTTGAATGTACTTTTTTATGTTTTCAGTTAAAATTACTCCCTTGAAATGCTATTACTGCCAGCAGTGATGAAGCCATATAAGTTATTTTTACAACTCTGCGCCGAAATTTACGAACATGCTCTGCTACACATCCGTATAACTGCAGGGCTCGACTGACCATAACTTATTGTAATCTTTCTTCCTTCGATCGTTTGAACATGTTTTTACTATTATCGTAACTAATAATTATTATTGACTTATACATTATTTCGAACTTGTAACGAGTACAAGTGGCTCTATTTCTTCGAACTGGATCATATAAGTATAAGAGAGGTTATGTAAGAACCGTGAGTCGTTATGGATTTGGGCATATCGCATCAGGGTGTCAGGTAAACGATCTCACATGAAAATATTCATAATTGTATGTTATTAAAACCTGTCTATTCAGCCGGACTCTTGCAGATAATTACTACATTAAGAATATTGTCAGACCATCGTTGATTAACACCATGACTTATTTAGAATTAACATCTTATGGCTTACATAGAATTAATATCTTATGGCTTATTTAGAAATGAAATAGTATATCTTGACTTATTTAGATTTTAGACCCTGATACACCACTCCAGAGGATGACTTTGAACGATGGGGATTGCGATAATGATTTGCTTCTTGAATGGCGCTCCTCAATTTATCTTTGTATTATTACTATACATAAGTATACTTATACACTAAGATCTGCACATTGTCTCCCCGCTTGGTTTACTTCACTCAACAATTATTTGCACAGAGTACAAAAACATTTCCCTTGCCCTTTTTACTCAAGATATACAGCAAAATATTTATATGCTGTCCTTCTTAAAAAACGTTGGGGCGCCTGCCTCTTCGATATGCTAATCAGTTCGTGAGTCTTGACAGCTGCCGTGCTTCTTCGCAAGAACATCTAAGAAGGCATGGTAAATAGTTCAGCAATAAATAGTAATTAGCAATTATTATAATGCACATGATGTGTATTTAACATGTCGAGCTACCAGAGTAAATTTTTATGGCCGAATCAAGTTTTATAGTCAAGAAGATTTTAATAAATCCAAGACAGCTACGCATGCCGCTGTAACGCACCCATTAATAATCCAGCTTGTAACCCTTCGGTAAGACAAGTGAAATGAGTATCGAATACTCGCTATTATTGAACAAAATACAGGAATTTTGTTCAGCAATGTAGACGATAGTTGAGTACTCAAGAAAATAAGCCGCTCACGTACAGTTATCCTCCACCGAAAGGATTGAGTTTAAGTATGGATTTCCTTCTCGTAACCCTTAACCAACAAAATGTGTTTCTGATTTGTTTAACTAGCACATGGTTACACATTTTTCTGTGTGTGTGTGTGTTTGTGTGTGCACGGGATACAAATATCACTGCAGGTTGTTATCCTCCTCAAGTTGCTATGACTCACATGAAAATAGAAACTTTAAAAAAACTTATAAATATACATGGTCCATAAAAATTTACTTGATCATCCCTGAATGTGCACGGCTAGCTATGAAAGAGGAGGAATAACAGACATTGTTACACATTGGGTGCGTTGCTAAATTCCAAACTCCACACTCTTGTACCAACTCCGCTCTTATTCCTATTTCTGTGTCATTTTTACGCATGAGGAGCAGCGTAAATATACTCTATACTACTATATAATTTGGTTTAAAACCAGTTATGATTCAGTATACAAACGTACATTTTGGCTTCAGTTTTACTGGTACTTCTAGCTGGCTCGTAATTTCTTTATATTGTTTCTTTAATAGTGCAATTAACCCAAGGGAAGTAAATTTTACTTGAAATGCAATACAAACTCAAAAATATGGGTAGTGTCTGGGCGCGTGTTTAGTCCACACAGAAGACTCCAGTCATAACTGTAGTGACTAGTTTACTATTTCACTAAACTGTAGTTTACTATTGCTAGTAGGCTGTGACAGAATTTCGCAGATCTTCTTCGCCTTGCAGTAAAATTTACATTCCTTGTGTATTTCAAACTAGAATTGGTAGAAACAACTTTTTGATAACATATATTTAGTATAATAGGTACATGTATAGATACATACACGGCTGTTACTTTGAACTAAATATAATGTTACGCGTGCAAATGTCTAAACATGAACAATACATATACATTAACGTATAAGTAATATTTCAGTAAATTATACGGCAAAAGTTGTAGCTACTAGAGATCGAAACATTATAGACTACGGGAATACGAAACGCGCTGTTTTGTTGACAAGTTGTCAGATGTAACACTATATATGAGCAAGTGTCAACATCATATACACTAATTTAACTACAGAAGCTTTAGAGTAACCATGTCGAAGAATGCCCCGAGTCAGGGATCTATGGCACGAACGTGTGGCAGAGCATAATATACTTTCATCCATTATTAATACTCATCAAAGATTTCGTAATCAATACTTTCCTCATATGCAATACACACACACACATAAATACGTAAAGAGTAAAAAATATCTCTCATCTCTCAACAACTTCCATTCAGTACTGCTCAAACTTTAAAGGTAATACACGCACTCTGGCTTTTGTCCAATTCATAGTTGATGCATGACTAAACACATACGCATCCATTTGCGTATCCAATGATAATAATAGTATAGAGCATAGCGTTTGGATAAACATTACTGGCATCGGGAAACTTCCGATCTGGATGCAACCTTCAGTAGTCTACCCAAACAAATGTGCACTAACATCACGCACAATGGCATGTTAAACAGCTAAGTAGACGCAGCTCACTAAACAGCAATCTATACTGATAACGCGTGAAATGAATTGAATCAAATGTTTCTGAGAGCACTAATATATAATTAATTACAACAGACAAACAACGTATGTATGCATGTACATCTGTTCCTTGCATATACATACAACATCAAGGAATCTACATAGTGTAGCCTTATGAGGAAATAGTGAGCCGACATGCTAAATCGAGAAAAATGAACCGTACCGCAAGTGTAAATGTGAGAGTAGTGCTGGTGTGTGAGACAGTGAGACTAGTGAGTAAGAATCAAATAATATTTTGGTTGGATTTTGGTGTGTGATCAAGTCGGTATCGTCCACAAAAAGGATATGATTATCATCGAGAAAAAACAGGATAAACACACTAGGCATATCTGATTCGAAAATGATTTTAAAATACGATTTCTTTTCGCTTCAAATTACGCCCACCTTCCATATCCCACAAAAAACTAAGAACCTATACTTTTGGATACATACAGAATTACTCATAATAATCAAAATTATTTTGAGGGTGGGAAACAGTAAAGACTAAGCCGAAGTATCCGGGAGGAAAGTCAATGTATCGCAAAATTGTGTGGCACGAATGAAAACAAGGGGAAGCGGTAGAGAAACCCATTTATTTTTCTGGACCGTTTCCACCCGTATGGAACGGGAGAATATGTCACGTCAATAATAATGATAATGCTAGTTGTTAGAGGGCTCAGTGACATGAGAGTAGTAGTGAGATTATGGGCCAAGAAATACTACTCTTTATCGCAAGGATTTAAAATCAACGAATAGAACAGTCCTGTTCACATGCAAGATAGATTTCCAGTTGCACACTTTTACCCTATTATTCTCGATTTTACTGATGGAAGAACTGAACCTTCATTACTCCCTAAACTTTATTTTGTATATAAATACGCTCATTTCCAACCATTCCAATCCCATTCAATTGTAGATCATCTCCCTTCCCAATGCCCTATTTCTATCCAGTCAAGAATTATTGCAGCTTATTCACGCGACCTATTCATCAACAGCTCGCGGAGTCCACTGTATGTATGCATGTCGGCCACATATATTTCAACCCAAGACTTCAACCAATAAAATATATCCCAAAAGCAAATACCCATTTATGCCGTAAATTACAAGTATTGGGAAGCTCAGCCAGTTTCCCGCAAATGTGTATGTACCACAAAAATCATTTCTGCTCTCAATTACATATCGGCATTATAAATCACGACACAATTCTCGTATCATCACAGTACACTGATCCGTAGACACTGCAGAAGAAAAATATAGAAAACATAGAATTAACTATAACGACTTTTTACTGCAGTCTTCAGAACAACCCAGAATGTAAAAGGTGGAACATTATCTTGACGCAGGAAAAACACTTGACACACAGCAGTGCTATCCATATCCTTGCTTTTGTTTAAATTGCAAATCTGAAGATGAGCATCAACGCAATAAATTATCAACTTTTTGCCTTGAATAGCTAAAACAGAATTACATTCACCCCACCCTTATTGAAGGCTGGTGTGCGGCAGGTAAAATGTGCAAGTGGATTCAGTGAAATTCACTTATTACCTCCATTTGCCCCGCTGTGCGAATCTTATTCACACTTCCAATGACAGGCAGAGAGAGCAGAGTAATAAATGAGATTTAATGATCTTTCCGAACTTCCACCCTCTACATATCGCCATAATTTTTCCTACAACTTACAACTAGCAGCCACAAGGTGTAAATATATACAATTAGGCAAATTAAGTACATCGGCTGAAACAAATATCCATTACTTAGAAATGTTACAGCAATTTTTCAATTACATTTACTCACACATGTCGTTGGCAAAATGTATTTCAGGGGCACAGCGACACAGAACGACTCATTGAATTTATTTTAGGATATTGCGTTAAGTGTATTCGCATTTTAAATTTAATGTGCTCTTTGGCATATATTTTTTTCAACAAAGTCCCTCCCGACTTTGTTTTCCTTTAATGTTTTTCTTGTAAACATTACCCGAAACAAGTGATTAGAAGGAGTATATATAGCATTAGTGGATATTAAAGAGATCAACATATACATGTGAGTAATTATTTAAGAAAAATTCAATTAGGTTGATTGATATTCGTCTCTTCAGACTGACCTATTTCTATCTTATAATTGTTTGCATGTGTGAATTTGTTTGCTTATTAGTTAGCAAGAACAACAAGAGTAGGCGAATCACTTACTCAACCCAGTGAGGAGTAACTTCAGAGCATTTACATAAATATTTTTTTATCCAAGTGAACATTGTAAGTGATGCTTATGGAAGCACATAATAATAACTTCCTAACGAGAGGAAATCTAATGTGTGGTAATATTATGCTTGTCCGATGTACTTTACTATTATATGAGTCGGGCTCGAAACCAACAAAAAGTTGTTATATGTGCGTGGCTCAGCGTGGAAACTGAGTAATTACAAACATTTCCTCTCCTCAAGTACACAGTCGGGCTCCATCCGACTTTCATTCCATAATAACAAAGGAGCACAAGCCAACCAGCCAACTAATAAGAATCTTATTTTCTTGTTAATTTTCAACTTTTATTTTCTTCCCCTAAATAGAAACTACAGCGTGAGAGAACTAGCAATGCGTAGAAAATCAGGCAACGTATGGTGGTTTTTAAATGTGGTGCACAGACAACACTAGTAAACACTGTAACTTTGGGTGACAAATGAGACAGTTCAAATAGCTATATTCAAGCGTAAGATATCCTGCTGAATGGGAATAATGCTATTAGTATTAATATGATGTTAATATATAAGTATAATTAATATAGATAATAGTTTATTATGACTTCAATATTACATGAAAAGATTGTTTGGTTTGCTTCCATAGTAAAAAACGTAGCTTACTTTTCAACTTCCTCAACTAAGGTTTAATAGCCACGCGACATTTATAAATTGATGAACAGACAGAAGGGGAGAAAGTAATAAACATTTGTTAGCACATGCTTATACTTAAAATAAAATCGACAAATAATCAAAAGTTTAAACTCACAGCTTTACACTAACAGAACTCATGGCGTATAAGTTCGATTTCATTTAGGCATGTTCAGGGTTTCGACGGATTCGGTTGTATCCTGCGTATGAAATATATCTGCGTGTGTGTAAGTAAAGAAGAACACATCACTTCGTCAGAATTACAAACTTATAATATACTTATGCGACCCGAAACAAATTTTGCGATTTTTTATACCGGAACGTTTTTGTGATCCGAACAAATTTAGAATTTAGACTTGAAGGATTTTATTGACAACACTCAGCATACTTGTGCTTTGTAGACTGTGTAAACAGATCAATGAACCCCATGCTTTGTTTACAGGTTGGGGCGCAAATAAAAACAATAAATTGGATTTTTTACCTTGCGTTTTAAGTGTTTGGAGTAACAATTTGTATCAAACAAATGAATACCGCAAGTATATAAAAAATACAACTACGGAGGCACATGTATACTTTTTTTTACACAGCCGTATATTTTATGATTCGGATCAAATAACCGTTGGCAGATATCAGAACAAGAATATGGAACTTGTCATTATTTACGCTGTAATGCTTTGCGTTGGCATCATCATCGAATCTTAGATGTGTTAAGCCATCTATACTTTTGACTCTCTCGGTGTGTGATGTCTTCATATGAAAAGTTGGGAATCAATAATAATTGTTTTGATAACCTAAACCCTTCAATATGGTTACCATCTGCTGGTTTCCACAGAACCAAATTCTTTCCCGAGGTTACGTATCTATTCCTGAAATCGTGTATTTAAGTTTCGGTCGTGCTGGGGTGGGTCCATAGAATTTTATGCTTGTTCTCGTGGTTTATTATTCCATGTTAATTATTTAGACTACGAAAAGATTCAATTATTAACTTCTCATCAGCCAGGTTTTGTTAAGCAGTTCAATATTGACAACGCGGTGCGGTTACTTCCTGGAAAATAACTAAACCGTTAACACTCGAATGACATTCAATGAAAAATAAGAGTCTGGGTTTCTGTCATGGATATAGTATAGGTGCAAGCAAGACTATGTAGTACAACTCTGTAGTAATACAATACAGCAGACATACTTAATATTAGTCAGAAAGAACTGAACACGTACAATGACTACATTAAAAATGTATTACAACATGTGGGCTACCGTAATTAAACAATAGATATGCCTGATCCCTTGATCTAAGCTTCATCCAGAAGCATTTCCACTTTCTGGCATAACATTTATATTCCTACGAAAACGCATGTACCATAGACAATATAATTATGCATATAAATCCACAAATACACGCGACAAATTTATCTTCTGGCAATTGTCTCGTCTTATATCTGTAACTTGTATGTAATCTACGAATTTAACTCAAAGGGTAAAAGAAGCATTCTGGGTTAGCGTTATCGCCGTGTATACGTAGTAACATAAAAATGACAATGCAAGTAACAGTACAAACAACTACAGCAAATATATAAAGACGAGTGTAAACCTCATTTCGTTTACTCATATTGGTGGGGGGAAGCATTCACAGTCAAATATGAATTTGGAAGGATTATTACAGCAGTTCTTAGAGATAAACATACTTCGAAATGGAAGGTAATAATAGCAACATACTTGTTTGTATCGAAAACCAACAAAATCATGTATTATGTAGCCAAACGTGCATATCCTCTACCTTGCGTTGCTCAAGTCAAGACCCGGCGTAGGTGTTAATAGTTCATAAAGTTCACCGGACGAGTGTCTGTTTCACATGAGAGTCATTGATTGTCTGTTTGTATACAGCTTTGTCCGGAGTGTAGGAGGATATAAACAGACAACTCTTAAGAAAGTTTTTAAGTACAGCCAATGTATACATACATACATACACAAGTATATGTATAAGGATGGGGAAGGACGACATACCATCAAAAAACCAGAATATCATCGCACTAGGAATCTCATTCATTACTCATATTTATGGGAAAATTCTATTATGCTCAAGTCGGCAGTGTAGTTAATCTTTGAATTTTTTTGCTTCGAACCTCTCCGTACAAAGATAAATAATAGCGTTTTCGTAATTTAGAGTGTAGAGTTCTTAAATTTCGTGTACAACTATACTTACTAGCTGTTGAAACTTATTGTTAGCAAAAATAAGTTACCCAGCGAGCCAATGCCCACAAACCAAATAGAACGAAAAAATATTGTTGAATCTAAATTCAATGGACTCACCTCCTTAAATTCTTTGCGAAGTGTGGATACACGCATCAGTAAATCCATTCTGGAGAATAACACAACGGAGCAGAATTTTCGTTCACCTATTTGCCATTATAGGATTGCAAGTAATAATAACAACGCGCCTTAAATAGTTTAAAGAATGTGTAACTTGCCGTATTTGCTTTATGAAATGTTCCATGTACTATTTACATGGGCACATGTACCCATATGAAGTAATAATAGTCCACAGTTGGCGACACTTAATTTAATATCTTACGACTTTTAATGTAAATTTCTCTTTGAGGGTGCCTGCTGGTAGTCAACAATGAGAGAAAACGATGACATCTTTTGTAACGCGTGTGAGATTGCCTGTTCTATCTATACATTATCTATGTCTGTATTTGATCTTCTTTAAGTTTACTTTTGCACGTACTCACACTCTCTGCAAAAATGAAAGAAACTCAACCGTCAAGAAAACTGTCTAGCTGCCCACCATAAAGATTCTATTTACTAAATTAATACTTCCGTATTTATTCTTCAATATTGTACAGTGCACTTTGTGTGCTCGACCATACATACCTTCACTAATAAAGATTCAAACGGGTCTTAATGCATTGGTTGTAATTTGACTTACTGTCTCCTAACTGCGATCATAGGGCAAACACAAATAAATCACTTATGACGACATCGACACATGTACCGGAAATAAGTGAAGACGCCTTCGAGGCAAATTATGTTCAGTGAACTTAGCTGGTTCCAGATTTTAAACTAACCTCATGACAAAGCGTTTTCGTAAATACTGGTAACATTTACACCACATATCTGTTTAAATACATTAAACCCAGTACAAAACAAATATTGTAAAATTAGATTTGTCTAATTAGCTCCTGAAAGAAATCCACGATCAGATCCGACTCTATGAGTTAGTACCGCAAGTCTTTATTGAAACTAAAAGATGTAAGCAAAAAACGTTAAGCACGCAAAGTAAAATATGCATGTGGTGTAAGCTGACAAGCAAAAAGAAATGTGAATACAACTGAGAATCAATTTATATCTATTCAATATTAAAGTTATACCAGACATTTTCCAATAAAATATGTAGTTATTAGTACTACTTAGTAGTGTTTATCCAAGAGATCTAGTCGTTCCCATAAATCTCCAAAATTTTCTTCGTCTGTCATCCTTTCTGAAAGCTGGCTCATTTTTGGGGTTATACGACCCTAACGAACGATTATCATTGGTGAAGCTCGCGGACGTGCTCAACAACACTCCTTTCTGCTGTCTTTCGGATTCGTGTTACTTGCTTTTTCCAACAATTTTATTCACTCCACTATACTCTGATTACTTTAGGTATAAGATATTGCATTTAATGCCCAAATGCGTCGCTAACCTCAAGATTACATACTTACTTTGAGGCAATATGCAAGTATACGATCGCCAACATAGTACAGAAGGCAGGGTAATTACTTCGATGAACACGACAAATATAGAAGTATACGTTAGCTGTTATGGTAGGCATAGGCGATAACCACTCTCTTGAACCTTTATAGAGAATGCAGCTGACGACCGTAGCGGACATTAACAAATGAAATTCGTACGGAGGCTAAATGTGAAGAACTGATTATTTGTAATAAACATAGAAGTGATTCATACAGTCTCCTACGACGTTTAACTAAATTTTTGATGCTTAATAATGAAAAAATAGTACATGGTGTATAATATGATCCTAGGTCACGCATCAAAACATTTTAGTAGTTTGCCTCTGCCATAAGCTTTGATGGGCAGAACGAGATGGATTAACCAAGCCCAAAAAATCCAATTTCAAAGAAATATAAGTATGTATAAGCTCAAGTATGTCTATTCCATTGATGCAAAAGTTGCAAGTTGCAAGGTCTTGGTCTGGATGCATTTTGCAATGTCAGTTCTAAACTTCTGGAAAGCACAGCTGTCATTTATATGTACAGTGGAGGTATTAATGTATATAAGTTAAGCAAATATGCCAGCATTCCAAGATTCATTACATGACACCTCATCCGGCGATCTCCTCCTCATTATACAAGATGATCAAGTTTGGAATGGAAATTCATGGAGACAAATGGATTGACGAATTTCACTGATTGTCTAAATATGCCTTGATTGATGACTGTCATGTACTTATGAACTTAAGAGGCAGATTGTTAGTTGAATCTTATTAATCCTTCTCAGACTGAAAGAGTGAGGATGAAGATCTGTTTCCTGTCTCAGTCCCGACGTGACATGTATTTCATAAATGACCGTGGCAGCGGCAGCCGTATAGTAAACAGCATAGAAGATTCTGAGGCAGAAAAACAGCAGACATTTAGAAAACCAGACAAAGCACTAGTTTTGAAGACGTGAGCTTTCAGTGCGTGGAGAATGCAGACTGCGAGTTTATTACTCAAAATGTCGCGTGGGTGGTACCTCAAGCATCATTCTACACAAACCAGGTATTCTTGATAGAGATGCTTACAAAAGTGCAGTTGTGTAGGTGATATTTCAACCGGCTGCACTATCGAATCACTTTAGTAACTTTTATGGTAATGAATCAAGTCCATTTCATTAGTTTGCCAACATTTGCTTGCTATTTAGAGATGTCAACACTATTCCCGTACGGTAAAACACCAGGGTAATTCTGACCTAAAAATAAAACAATGCGTTTATGCACAAACAGTGCAACACCTACAAGCAATTAAATGTCCTCTTTGATAGCTGCTAAATTACCCAATCCATGGGGAGAAGCTGTTTACATCATCGGTACAAGTAACATTTATTATATTATCCTTGTATACATACGTAGAGCCCCTCACAGTGACAACTTTGTAAACAGAAGTCGCATAATTATACTTGTAAATACAATTATTAATGTCACCTTAGGCTATGTGCCTAATGTGCGTAGCAATGACAAAAAAGGGTTAGCAATCCTCTAATTGCATTACGCAGGTTGTTAGTAAGTGGTGACTATAAAACACTAATGCAATCATCAATATTCCAAAGTAAGCTATCTTATACGTTTATTACATACATGTATACAGGTCTCTCGGATGACAGCTGAAACTAAACACTACATTCTTGCAAATATTGTTATACACCATTCAATCCAATTCGTAATTCTTGAAAGCTTTGCAGAACTTGTTATATTGTACATGTTCATCTCAACGAAAGATATGAAAAAGCGTCTTGGTCAAGAAAATCGATAGCCATAAAAACAGTGGCTGCCACTAGTGGCTCTATGTAATAGTTAATAAATAGACGGCGTACATGAGTATGAGTTCATACACTGAACTACGTAAGCAGTGTGTCAGCCGCATGTAGGTACATGGCAAAGACTAGTCGCATTGTTAAAAAGCTGAAGGATGTATCAGTAAAACAAGGAGCTATATACTGCAGAGCGACCGCGATACATAAACACCCCAACTAGCCAAGATCAATCCATTTCATTGTGAAAAGAATGATTTCATCAATCAAAGTAAAACCTTGATTTGAATGGGCTGCATCAAGATTCGCCCCCTTTCCTCAAAATTTTTGGGTCACCACATTTTTATGTCATGTTATTATAAAATTAAATGTGATTCAAATGAAGATGACTAGCATCAGAAAATCTTCAAAGTAATTTAAATAAAAACTGATGCGCCATGCATGATGCAATCTTTAGAATAGCTACTATATAAATACTAAACTATAGGTATAAACACGGATGCTTAAATTGCAATATTTCTTTAGAGATCTTCCGATAAGAAATAGAGCTATTGTTGAAAAATGAAATTGCAATGTTTGTACTTTTGAATCTTTGAGCTTTCTGGCTAGAGAACTACAGCTCCTCAGTTTACCCCTCCAGCTTTGCTCTTCCTTGAGTCATATATTCATCTCGGTAACTTCTGAATACATTATTTTCCTGTCGGTGCATTTGATGTGAAGGGAACAAAAAGGCTTTCGTCAGTGCATGCCCAACTGCATATTCATCCAATGCCAAGTCAAATTCCAGGAGTTTTACTATCTTAGCGAAGAATTCATAATATGAAGGCGAAGTTAGTAATAAATTATGCAATGAATCACTGTACTGAATGAGAATTTAAGCAAAGAAATTGCTTTTTGATTACCCGTAAGGCCGCTATAATTCCGAAAGTAGTTCAAGTCTTGTAAACCTAGTCATGAAGACTCATGAAAACATTTATTCTTGAAGGATGTCTATCATTACGAATATTACCATTTGGTAACAATGACTTTTAAAACTGGCTTATCATTCGGGGTGCAAGTGCATGTATAGTGTACAACAACCTATAGCCTGTGTACCAGACATTCAGAGTCAATAATAACTTTGTTGTTTGGTCATTAAAGAAACTTAACTGTAGCTGTTTTAAAACTTAAAATATATACGATTCGTCACCAACGACATGTCATTATGCCTTAGTGGAACTTCCTCCCGTCATCATATGCACGGATCAGATAGTTCAAGAGGAAAAGTTATTGCACACTAAAATGACATCAACGTTATGGTTCTCAGCATGTATGAGCAGCTCTGAAAATGGACATGGAAATGATTCGTCATAATATCACATGCTCGACTCCCGTCAGCAATAATGTTACCCGTAAAGTTAAGCGCAGGATCCTCTCTACAACCTTCAAACTACTGTCCGTGGAAGTCGCAATTATCATAGAGTGGATTAATTTTTTTCCAACTTTCGGGTGCATAATCTATTTTAGCACTTTTATTGACACGAAAGTGAAACATGTCCTTCAAACTAGAGCTTTATTGCCAATTAATTACAAGCTCTGAAATGCTTTCCAGCTTTTCCACATACAGAAATAGTTCAGTTTTATTCCTGTGCAAGCAAAAACCTGCAAATGTAGCTTGTAAAGAGATGCACATAGTATATATACCTTCGATCAATCACCACAGCCGCCCTGATCGTACACGTAACGTGCAGTGTTCTTGGGGATACAGTTAAGCCTAGTTCAGATCCCAATGAAATCCTTGCGTTCTGCGTGTGCGTCAAACGCGGGAAAAATACGCGCGAAGAG
>JAQGAK010000738.1:0-55187 GCA_034696945.1 Lipothrix lubbocki
CAAACTTATTCTCAGCCTGTAATTGCCATCTATTACATTTCCTGAGAACTATTTGGAGAAAAATTTTAACGTACTTCTTTTGGAAAAGCGAGATATGCATATATGTATATAATAATAACACAAATGCACTGGCCATCATGGCCATGGAATAAGATTCCTGAAATTGTGAATAAAACCACCGAAATGGAAAATTAATTCCTGACCTGAACATTGTCCGCTTCCGTCGGAGTCCGGGCTTCCATTTCTACAAATTTTTATTCACAACTAAACACAAAAACCACCAAAAATTGAAGAAATTTTGGGAGCTTAAATTGACACGACTTTGTGAGATGAAAAAGGCGCGCTTCCCATCCCATTAGCATTATGTATCTCCATAAAAATATTAGCGAAGCCGTGGATATTACATTACAATGTAGCGATCATTACATTATACGATTGGAAATATAATGTTATTTCTTGACACGCCGAATTGAATTAAGAATTTAGCGCTTGAATGTATTTGGGTGACAAAGTCAAACCCTGAACAAATATGAATATTACCAAAATTGTGTTGGCTTTCCTAATGTAGGCAATTGAATTTATTTACATACATTATTATTAATCCGGATTCCCGGAAGCATAATTCATATTCATATTAATACATAATGATTCTTTTGGCGTAGGCATACATTCCTAATTTGGTATGTATGTAACTTTGTTTACAGTAATAATTTTAGGAACAACCAATTTGGCACCATTAATGCGTTTAATTGCAGGGTACTTACTTAAGGAAAACTTAAAGTCATTTTTCACAATTTACTACTGCTAGTGTACAAGTTTCGTAGTGTGTGCGTACATGCTACACTTCAGCGCTGCACTCATGGCAAAGGGAGTAAAAACGAAAAATAAAGGGTTCGAAGTGGTAACTCCTTACCCACTTACTTGTTTAGCCAAATGCAGCAATAATTACGCAAGGTTGATTGGGATTGATCCATTTGTAATCACTTTTGAGGCTGATTCAGGAAGATATGTGGTTGTTTGGCGGTCATGGCGTTTGATAGTTAGTTTTTACATAATTAATAATAAAATAATATACTTAATTTTAAAAGTCACTTTTAACTAACAGAGCGTTCAATTTTTGTAGCACATTAATATTAATGAAGAACAATATTATTGCAGGTGGTGGCTGGCATTCTTTCATTTGTGGCTGTTTTTCCCACACTCATAGAGGCAATCACGTATTTTATTCGAGCACCGAACAAAGCGCAGTTTCAAATATACTACACCGTTTTAATATGGATGTTTTGGCTATTACATATGACCAATACTCTCCGAACTTACTGGCAGAATCCTAAGAAGGAAGCTCAACTTTTATTTCAGATTGATAAGACTAGCCGATCATTACAGTATTTAGGTGTCCCAATGCCGAGTCCAACAATGGTATGCATACTTATCACAAAAAATCAAGAGGTTACAAATATTTACATACCTATATGTATTACATATTTGGAAATTATGTTTTCGTAATTTTTCTGACAATTATCAATCAATAAAGGAATTTACATTTGTACATATGTATATGTAACTTTCGAATCTTATCTTTATGCAGTTTCGAGCTGGATCTGCTACTTTGGTCTGCCTTGGATTATTCTGGGCAGTAATGGAAGTCGTCGTCATCGACCTTAAGATCCATCAAAAAGGTATACTTTCAGGGTATATCAGCGGCATTCAAAGAGCAGAGACAATTTACAACTTAATTCCATCCAACGTCACAGGTGAATACAAACTGGAAATTTTATAACTCAAGAGCAGTCCTCCCGCTAATTATTATTTTCTATCGAGTTACATATATTGTTTAATATATAGTAGTTATTGTTTTTCCATAAACTGGTAACATGCCCTTCTCAACATTTATGAAACAAATTCCGATCGGACACCATCCCCTCGCCATCCTTACCCTGTGCGGAATCGTCATGAGCGAGATGGTTACACACTTGGCAGATGTGATGCTTTTATCTCACGCTTTTTTGTATTACTCTGTTGTCAGGATGTTCACCCGTCATTTGCAAACTGCATCGATTCAACCATACCAATATGATTTGGTGATACTTAAATCAATTTATTTTAACTTACGCATCAATTATTTCATGTACATTGGTGTTAATTAGGTACATTTCTCGCTTTTTCAGATATTAGAAACGTTCCATCACATCGATTCATTAGCGGAGAACGTAAATGCGACGGTAGGTTCGATATTCACTGGCACTTGTATACTTTACATGCCGTATTACGCACATCTTCTAAATGATGCCCTCCTGGAGAGCAAACCTGTCAACTTAGTTCGCGATCTCTTCTATTTAATTAACTTTGTTGCGTTCATTCTTATCTCTGCTGAAGCTAATCTAATGGTGATTCCTAAATTTCTACTTTTTTTAAGTTACTGTACATACTAATAATTAGTGATTCATATACTCTATAACTGTGCAATGTTCGTCAACTGCACTAATACTTAATTTTATGCAGCTACGTAGGTTTTCATCTTGGTTGCGGAGTACTAACGCTTGGATTGGCAATAAAGGATTAAAACAACGACTGGATTTTCACAAAAATCTTATGTTCACTCTGAATCGCATTGAGGCTCAGGTTGGCCTGCGAGGAAAGGGTTTCGTCTTCACTTATCGATTAGCTGCGATTGTAAGTTTTCTTTTCGTATTGCATAATTGACTATGTAATTAAGGGAGCAATCATTCCTCACAATATATTAATTATGTAATTAACTCGAGCATTGCGCTGCTTAATCTTCATTATTGGTACGTTTTTCATAGTGTTTTCTTTTCTCTACTAGCTGTGTGAACTAATGGTGTCATATGCAATCAGCATTAACCAACTCCGTCGTATTTCGCAGAAGTAGGCGTGGATTTTTCTTGTACGTTAAAAAATTAATAAACGAACTTTAATTCCGGTAAAGCCATTGTAATTTAATAACTAAATAAACTCACTTGATAGTGACATTTACATAAACGTAATGTATTATTCTGAACCGGAACCGAAAAGGAATCCATATAGATACATATAATCTTTAATTTTAATGTCAATACAATTTATTATTTTCGAAATTTTGATGTATTGATGAAAAGAAAATTCATATTTACAATGCAATTTGCTATAGGTAATAAGTATGTGCCTGGCTCCAAAGGCCAATGTTGTTATTGCTTTCTCTGCCTTAAAAGGAAAATCAACAGCAGCCATTTTGTATGCCATAGAACAGACCGTGGTAAACAGGTTGCGTCATAGCTAGCAATATTTGATAAAAAGTTTTAACAGACATTAGCCAACAAAATGCTTAATAAGAAAACCATTCCTAAAAATATTTCATCAAAACACCTAATCTTTACCTCGCAACATCTAGATATGTTTATCCCCTCAAATCCACATTTTGTAACTAAAATATATACCTACTTTTTTTGTCTTGGAAAATTTTTATTTTTTGTTCCAGTAACACTTGATATTGACTCCAAATCGGGAGAATTCGTCTGTATTCCCAGAAATAAGTTCTTGAAGGTATAGATAAATACTATTTCCGCTAGATTTACTATGCAGCTATAAGTAGCTTAATAATATTTCGTTTCTTTTTTAATAGTATATATTTATATATAAAATTATAATTTAAATTATTTTTCTACAAAATTAACATTTTAATACTCCTTTTAAATATTTTTTAAATGTAAAATTTTGTTACTCTCATTGTCAGCTCCTCTGTCTCATCCCTCTACTAAGTTCTATAATTTCAAATGGACTTTTAGCCGTTGGGGGACTAGAAATTAATTCCACCAACACCTTTGAGTACGTATTTGTGCAAGTGATCATGATTATGTGGATTGGTTCATTTAGTAATATGTTTCGTATTCTGTGGATGAATGGACCTGCTTTAACCAAGCATTTGAACCATATTAGCCGTCTGTGCGTTAATCTTGAAAGGCATGATGCCAAGATTCCCAGCATCCAAATCGTAATAATACATACCTTTCAATTATAATCAATTAGTGAATGAAAATGTGTGGTATTGTTGTGTGTTTTATATTTTATCATGTACCTAGGTAAATATAAAAATAATTATTAACAAATTACAGATACATACTTATTACAAAAGTCGAATCTTTCACCCTATGTTTAGGTGAATCTTCTTTCTTATTCGTTTGTCCTGTTACTAATATTTTGGGGAACTTGGGATGGCATAGTTAAGCCGTATCACAGTCCAGGAAGCTTCAGTCAAACTTTCCTCTCGTATGTTAATATTGATGGGATGAATAGTAGTAATGCGACTAGTAAGTTTTAATGAGTTGCGTTTTATCTCTATTTAATTTAAGTTCAAATCAAAGAGTACACATTTATTACTTACTTATAATAAATTACAAACAGACGTGTAATTATATGTTATTTGTCTTCGTTATCATAAATTTTTATCCACAGCTCAAGCAAAATCAAACATTTCCATATTCAAACTTATTTTCGCGTCATCCGTGACATTCGGAACCATTGTAGGAGAATTCGCCTCACACTTTGGCGATTTGTTAAACGTCGTTGGAGTAACTAGTTTCTACCTAGTAGTTCGAACGTTTATCAGAAGACTTAAATCAGGAGAATGTGAAACAGATTGGGTTGCTACGTATTTCTAATAAATAACCCCTATAATAAATTCTAATTAAAAACAGTTAATATATTTATCTTCAAAACTAAAGAAGAAATTATAAACTAAACATCTTATTGAATGTACAGGTTCTCCAAATTTCCCAAGAATTACAGGAACTATCTACCGAATTAGATGCTGCTATCGGAACAAATGTATGGTGCGCTTGTTTTATCCTCTTGCCCATGTACGCCTTCAAATTAAAGACTATTTTTGTGAGCAACATTTTCCAAACTTTGCAGTTTGCATTGTACGTGATGACGTTAAGCACTTTATTTATTCTCGGGGCTGAAGTTAATACTATGGTTTGTAACTTATTAAGCAGTAGATGAAGAATAATAAAAATAGTATACATTTCTTTGGATCGATTGGTTAAAATAAGCTTTTCTAGCAGCAGAGCGAAGTTGTAGTCTGGCTCCAGTCGACCCAGAAGTCTCGCCAATTTGCTAGTTTACAGGACCAGTTAGATTTTCACGACAAGCTGGCAATCGTTTTACATCATGTTCAGTCTAATCAGATTGGGATCCATGGCAAGAGCTTTACAATCACGTATGGCTTTGTTGGCAGTGTAAGAATTTTATTATACAATCTCAAATGCTTCTTACTTTGTTGTTATACTGATCATTAGTAATAGGTAGATATAATGTCTCATTATGTTGTGCAAATATGGATCCGGCATTTTAACACATGTATTTTTATTTCAGATGATAAGCCTCATACTGACATACTCAATTATTATATTGCAAATGACTTAAAGGCTTATTCTCATGCACAACCACCAAATTCCCAGCTGGACATTTGTGTATTTCATTTCACTGCTTATGAGACCGTGATGATGCTTTGCGATTGTGCATAAGAATAAGTAGTATATGTTTTGTGTATCGAATAAGAATTGATGCACGTACAATTTTATAACAATTAATTCACTTCATTGAAATTCGACATAGGTAGGTATGTATTAGGCTATTTAAGCATGAGTGTAAAAATAAAAAGGATTTAGTCTCATCACATGAAATTTTGATTAATTTATTGTTTTTTGCTCTCACACTGAAATGTTTAAAAATTGGACACCACATGTTTAAGATCTACATTGCATACATACATTTCAATAGTTGAAATGAATGCGTCTAATATATTCTTATAATACAACGAAACTATAAATCAATAACTTAATAATTGATTTGAAATCATCTTGTCAATTCATTCGTAAAATAATATTTATCTTCCTTCCCCAAGTTCCTTTTCTTCTCCATAATTATTAATTTGATCATACGTAGTGCTATTTGAACTGACAAGGTTTCAGTATCGTGAGCGCAGAGCGCATTTAAATATACTTACTAAAATAACAGTTTTAACTTGCACTCTCGGTTAAAGAAAATCAAACTTGCTTATGTTTTGTTTACTCTTCCATCTGTACCTTTAACAAATTTACCTACATATCTAAATTTTTCCTTGTTTGAAGTTTGAATTAAGTTTATTTAATAACTAATTTGAAAAACGCCTGCATTAATTTCATTGATATGAATGTAGACAACTACAACCGTAAAAACGTTGACGGCCATACTAATGACACCAGTAGCGATGGGTAAACCTATAAGTGATCCGAAATAACCTAAACTACCCAGGATGATTACAATAAGGTCAAGGACCACAGCGATGATTCCATAAACTACCCATGCTTTGAGGTAGCTTACACGTTTCTATCAAAGAACAGAAAAATTAGTGTTTATAGAATTCTTTCCGCTGTTTGTTCTGAAGAGTACTGTACTTACTTGGTTAGTTCCCTTCAAGAGAAGGATGCCCATTAATAAACCAAACAGTGATCCAACTAAACTGCAAGCACTTAGTCCATAAACGAATTCCTCTGCAAAGTCATGAATACATGGATATTAGCAAACCCGAATTTACTAAAATCTTAATGTATGTATCCAGATATTATCATGGAGCTTACTGCTGACGCCGAGCTTCTCAAATTCGGAGGAGGGTATAGCGCCTATACTGATGAGGTTAAATAGGGATTTTGCAATAAGAAAAACTGCGCCTACCTGTAACAAAAGAACACAAATAAATTCATTAGTTAGGTATTTCAAAATAACTTTGCTTTGAGTATTAACGAATTCTTACAATTTGAAGCCATGCTATGACTTTGGTCCATTTTGACGCTCCACAACAACAAATATTTCGTTCTCCTGCAGATGTTTGAGTCATTTTGCACCTATAGATAATCACACTTTTATCGACTATGAAACACGTTCGTGGTTAACGGAGACGTTCAAATTAAGCTGGTAGTAGTTGGGCAACGGGTACAATAATCAGTTTGATTCCTCAGGTATTTATACCTAAAATTTAATATTTGCTATATGGTGAGTCGATGAGTTGTACATGCGTAACAATGCATCGATACAAAGTAAACTACAGTGAGTACCTTATCAATTAATTCACTATAAATACAGTGAATAAAAATTTAAATAGAGTAAAATTAATTAAATAGACAACATATATCTGTACTTATATGTACTTTTTTGCGGATACATTATTACTTGCCTAATTTAACGATTATGTTGCTCTTTTCCCCAAATCATCCGCATTTATTTTATTGTCCGTCAATTTGACGTTCTGTGAGTAGCAAATGTATGAATATTTTAAGATGGATTATAAATAGACGGATCATCAATTAAGTCAACAATTAAATAATGTAAATGAAATTTATTTTTAATTGTTCATGGGAAATGATTGTACTTATGTACAGATACTTTGTAGAACGACATTTTAGCTTCACTTCCGTATTGTGAATTATGTGTTTGCAGAATAGTAAGGTACATTTACACGCCCAGTTGTAAACTTCAGACTGTTGATAGAATGTGTTTGTATCTATACGATTTTATACTTTTAATCAAATTGGTAAATCTAAATATTTTTCACTGAGGGGAGTAATGAAACATTTTTAAATTCCCAATCCATAAATTATGCAAATAATGTAATTTCGTTGTGCTATAACTATAATGTTGATTGACAATAACTCAAAATTTAATCAAGTTTCTTAAAGATCAGGATGGAGTGTGCAATATATTTTAATCTGTTTAACTTACATTACTATTCAAAATTAGAGAACTTGAATTTATACGATAGCTGTGTGTGACTTGCTGTACATACTAGTTAAAATAGTAACATACATAAAATAGTTTATACATACGTAATTACATTTTGTATTTAATCTAAACTTTTGCCAGCAACACTGTGGCATAGCATGGCTCCCGTCATTCCAGAACTCTAATCCACCCAACAATCTGCAGAATTACAGTGACAAGCTCACTTTATAGTGTTCCATCAGAATTAAATACTTTAAGGCCGGAATCCGTGACATGAATTTATAGCTACACAGTTACATAAATACATACGCTGTTGTTATTGTGCCGTTCAGTAGCTACATGTATACTTATACATTAGCTGTAGAATGTTAAATTGTTCAAGTCAACCAAAACGTTTATCATTTATTATTGTAGTATGAGTAATGTAAACATAGGTAATTTTGTTGCATATAGGATACTATCTTGTACAAGGCTATTAATAAATTTTCTACTACTTTCGGACAATCGCTACCGGTGAATTCCAGTCTAGGCAGTTAAACATTTTAAACTTTATGTCCTTCATATTGACAAAGAAGAGTGGATATTCCACATTTTCGTTTGAATATTGTAAATGTAGTTCCACGAAACAACTATTTGGGCTTTTGTAATTCAATATCAATTTATTCATTCATATCACAACGGAAAAAATAACAAAGAAACTTTATATGCGTTGGTTAAACATGACAAAAACACTTTGTTCATTTACCTATATCGTTTATCAACTGCTACATACATTTGCGTATCCCCTTGTAGGTATACAGAATACAAAGACTTAAAGTACAATCCTTCCAAACTTCCAACTTTTATCAAATAATTAATCACAAGTATAAGTTTACACATGGAGTTCCAAGTATGACGATTGCTCTGTTTGCAGTAAAAGACCTCAATTATTAATACAATCGGTCGGCAATTACTGTGTCCAGGCAGTCAAGTAGGAATTTGCTAAAAGCAACATACTGACGATTAAATCTAATTATTATGCTTTTGCCAATGTCAAGAGCTTGTGCTGTACTTATTTTTCAGACCCATCAGCTGGCTATATGTAAATGGCTATATAAATTATGCAGTACATAAATATTCTCTGGAATCGAAGATAAAATCAATAAATTGATTATTACTCTTTATGTCATAGTTCATCTTGAAATCAGGTAGAGGATTTATTCCCAACAAAACAATGAAACCATATATACACAATTTCCAAAGTAATGGAGATACAAAATTATTTGGTTAGCTTATAAGCTATCTCTTAAGTTATATTCTGCCAGTTCATGTAACAGTTAACTAAACTGACACGGCGGTCGACAATAATTAAATTAACTCATGAGTAACTAGGTCCGAAAACCCCTTCCTTGATTTCCTTCATGTGAATGTAGACAACTATAATAGTAAAGATGTTGACGGCAACCCCCAATCCACCGCTGAAGATAGCACTACCTACTGAGGAGCCTGTAGTACCTCCTACGATAGTCAGGATGGTAGAAATGACACTGAAGACTGTAGAAATGACTCCGTAAATCAACCAAGCTTTAAGATAGCTTACACGTTTCTGTGAAATAAACCAAAAAATTGTGTTAAAGAGTTACATTACTGGTGTTACACATGTACACACTCTCTTTTACAATTTTCTAAAGAACTTATTGTAAAGGCTTTATAAAGGCAATATTGTGTACTCACTTGGTTGGTTCCCTTCAAGAGAATGATTCCCATGATTAATCCCAACAGGGAAACCACTAAAGAAATAGCAAGTGCTGCGTATAAATAGCCCTCTGAAAAAGGTTAAAATTATTATATTAACGCCTTAATCATTATCTAAATTAATTTTAAAATGTAATGTTTATAATGTATAATTATTGTTGAAATCGTGTTTTTACGAAACTTACTATTTTCTATATTTGTATTTGTGGTTCCGTCTACTGCAGCAACCCCTGCAAGACCAACTATGGATAAAATTAACAGGAGAACGTTTCCAACCTAATATATAGTGTCAAAATAATAAATTATTATTATTGTCGCTAAAATAAATAATTAATTACAAATTTAAATTTAATAATGTTTCAGGTATATTATAAACGTTCGTAGCTATCAATAATTTTTATCCCATATTTTTTTAAACTTACAATTTGAAGCCAAGCTATAACTTTGGTCCATGTGGAAGCCCCGCAACAACAAATATTTTTTTCCGCAGCCATATTTTTAAGTATTGAATGGGGTAAGTTGAATTTGTGAGTTTAGGTTTAAAGCTAATGTTTAAACTATTGGTTGTAGTTCAATGGTAGACAATCTGCACTGGAATGATTTCGTGAGGAGCAAGTACTCTTATTATATATTCAAGCGTGCATCTGTGCGTAACAAAGCTTGATCTTGAGATAATATTTCGCAAAATGGAAACATCCTGTTTAAATGGATCGTATCACGTCATGAATATAAAATCAGTGACGAACAAATGGCATAAATGAATATGATTCATCCGTTCAATTTACGTGAAAGCATATCTCACTTCGGTATTTAATGTCGAGACCTTTAAGTTATGACGTTAACTAAAATATCACCTATGCTAATTTACGTATGCTCTAATTTATGCATGCGGTAGTTTCATTAAGTGATAACGTTGATGACGATCGACCTATTCTTATATCATAAAGTTAAAATACCTATGCCATATTAGATTTACAGGCAGATGGCAGATATACATATGAATGTACTACGAATTTGTCACTGAGCGTAAATTCCGTTTATTTATAAACTAATTGATTCTTATTAAAATTGATGTAATTATACAAAATGTTTTGAAGAGGAGAAACTTGTGCTAAGTACTATGTGTCGATAAAACGTGAGTGAAACACGATTCTCATCTATGGCTATGTCGTATCTTGAGTTAATTGCCCACTTCAGTTAGAGTTCATTGTATGTATATATGTTCATCTGCGAACAGATTGAAGCTGTTGTAATCCATTCTCTTATAATTTTCAAACACACCAATTAATATATTATATATAATAATTACATACATTACCCATGTACTTATATTATACCATTAAATCTTATATCTATCAAACTCTGGTAAAACGGTGATAACACTAATTTTGTATAAGATTTTTAATTTATAGATATGATAGCTAACCCTCTTCAGCGAATAATGACTTATTAGATAATTTATGTCAATTATAAATAATTCAATTGACAAGACACGTTTACACAGAAATAACTCAATTTCCTCTCAACAACAAGTCCATCATGACGCATTAATTATGGATCACCACTTCAAAAATCTGTCATAAAGAGCTTATTAATGATTATGTGTATTTCCGGCGCCGGAAAATACCGGACGTCAAAATTAATTTAAGCTGTATTACCGCATTGGGATTCCTGGAAATTATATGCACACTTAACATTGGTTATGGGTATATAATTGTAGATAACTATGCAATATAGACGAGTAGTATTGTAGAGACTATGTATACAACAGAGGATCATAAAATCAAAGATTGGCTTCAATGATTATGTATCTTAAAATAATCATTTCGGAACCTCCTTTTCGTCTCTGAAGCAGATCAGTTGGTTGTAAGTTGGCATTAATGCATTAATACCAAATAACGATAAATATTCATACTCTATTGTATGAATACATGTGTAAAGGCTGGAATTGGATTTTAAGTGAAATCAGAGAAGAGATGAGTGAAAATATTCCCTACATAAGTCATAGTTTGTAAACTTGATTGCAATTTTACAACCTCTGAGCAAAACCTTGTAAATGTCATATTTACTCTGGTGGCATAACTGAAGAAACTCATTGCATGGATTTTAAAAAAGTGTATTCCACAGAGCTTTAATAATTTATGCTATAGTATCTGTAGTTTATTTTTGTGTATTTCAATAGAATTTAAACGCTTTGGTGGCCTGAATCATTTTCGGTAATTACATAGTTAATATTAGTGCATAGCTATACTATTTAAAGCTATTTGTAATCGATGTCAAACAAGATGTGCACAAGAGCAAGACTTGTGCCCCAACGCCGAAAGAAAAGAAAACTGCAGAGCCCAGGCACTAAAACGCCCATGTTATTCCTGATGGAATGGCGGAAAGTTTGTACACGCCCATTCTCCTGCAGTAAAGGGATTGAAGGGATCAAAAATGGAATTGGTGTGGATATTTGCGAAAGCGAAGGAGCCAAATCTTTATCAAGATTTATAGTTTTTTGTCGATAAGCGCGAGAAAGATGCGACAGTGAAAGCGTTTCTATATCTCGTATTTTTCCAGTTTCGTTTTCCAGTTCGTTTTTACTCTCGCCTATTTTGATGCCATCATCTTCTGTGTATATATTGTTGAATCGTCCAGGATCCAGGATTGCTGGTCTGAAGGGTGTGTAGTGGCTCAATGATTACTAGTAATTCGCCGTTAATTAAGCTGATAAACGTCTTTGGATCGATTTTGCAATTAGTTAGCTGTGAATTTCTCTGGGCTTGTAGCCTTTACAATGTTATAAAACCATTAACCATTAATTGTGAACCCAGACACGAATGAAAGAAGAAATAACTTTTCTGGATGAAATTTGTCCGTCCGAAGTAGTAATTATCAAATTAAATGTTTAACTTATTATTGAATTTACATCAATTGTAATGTATATTATATGCGTGGTTATGTATACTTAAAATTTTATTTTTCTACAAGCTAATTGATTCAACCAGTAATCAAACTAACGATAAGTGTAGTCTGTTAATAAACAAATAATTATCCGAGCAATCTTCAAGTACATAGTTATCTTAAAAGCAATCTTAAAAGGTCCCAAAATATTACTTATTGGACTTAATAGTCTATGCGTCATCGCCGTATCTGGACTGATCAATCTCCCGAATTCGAATGCGAACAATCCAAATAGCAAATCCGTTGATAATGACACTGAAGGTAATTCCAATAATATTGCTTCCATATGACATCCCACCAACTCCGTCGAAAAAGCCCACAATATTTCCGATGACAGAAATAACCAAAGAAATAATTGCGTAAATTAACCAGGCTTGAAGGTAGCTAGTGTTTCTCTGTAAAATTACCCAAACAGATGCTTGGATCAAAATCATAAATGATCACCATAGTCTAAAAAATCAACATTGTAGCAGCAATCAAATGTATTCACCTGAGAAGATCCCTTCAGAAGAACGATGCCCATGAAAAACCCAATAAAGTCCACCACCATTTTAATTGATATGGCCACCATTCCAATTATTAAATCTAATTTCGATTAATTAAATTAATGCAGTTAAATAATTGTATTACTTTAACCAAACCACGATTATAGCAAGATAGCATTCATTTCTACTCATTTTTACCCCTCCTTTGATGTCCTTCATTTTCCTCATCTTTGATATGGGCCAATAGCGCTATGCACGCCAAGAGAACCATTATTTCAAATATGAGCATAAGGGCATTTCCTAACTAAAATTAAAAAATACATCTCAAATTAACATTGGAACATGTTATTATAGTATAGTAATATGATACTTTAATGACGTTACTGCTTACAATTTGGAACCAAGCAAATACTTTCGTCCATACACTTGCTCCACAGCAGCAAATTTGCCTTTCCTCGACCATTTTATGTAGTAAGACAAATCTATGGTGAAAGATTCGATACCAGTATTGCAGCTGTTAATAAAGCAATTGCCAACTAAAAACTGGTCATAATGGTTGATAATATCCTGTGTTTAGAAGAAAGAATCCAATGAGTTGATATGTACTGTAGATAATTACATCATCAAGGATTGCGTTTTCACGAATCATTTCGGGTGAATGTATTAAATTTCTTACGTGTGCATATATTGCCAAATGAGTTTAATAATAATTTACCTTATCGCTATTTCTGGTTATTGTGATAACCAATTCATGTAAAAAGTTGATACAACCCATTACGAGAACCAACTACCATCCTCAATTATTCTGAATTTATCAGTTCCGCACATTTGATTCAAATGCGCATTTTATCTATTTGGAACATTCCCAAAGGGGATTAAAGTCTCATTTTCGCAAGATTGCTTATAACGTTAGTATTTGCACATGCATGTAATTGCTGATGTTTTCATCGAAAATAATACATGAATTATTTTTGAGATAACACAATAATATGCATCTATGATTTATGTCACAATTTAATTTGAAATCTGTTTCCAAGCAAGAATTTAAAACAATGGCTGGCAACATCCTAAATTTATGCTGGCAAGGCTAATAATTATAGAATGATAAAATCCTTTTATATCTGTATAAAGCAACTGATGACTGCGGCAAACATTTTTGGATTTACAACTGCTGTTAACTTAAATACATTATATCAATTTGGAACCGTGCTTAGGAGTTCTTGCGAATAAAAACGAGATTCAATTCATCTATTTAACATCTTATTCCTAAAAGTACAAAAATACTGATCTTACAGTTTAAAAATACAGTTTAAAATATAAGGGTAAGAAATTATAATAGAACCACTAAGAAACCATAAATTCAATTTGAAAACAAGTAATACGAGAAATCATTATATAAGGTAATTTAACTATTTAATTCTACTGTAAATGTGTATTAGAGTGACCTCAAAAAAATGTATAGTTTATAGCCTCTAATTTATTAACCAGTTAGTAATATCTATCTTAAAACTATTTATGGACTTTTCTGACTAAGATGGCGCTACTTACTCCGCGGCAATTTCATGTGTTATTCATATGGTTTGTCACAGTGTTTTACATTAATCCGTACTACGATGAGATGGTCAGATAAGGAAAAAGTTTGCTTCATAAAATGCTCTATCGCTATCATTAGCCTCAGCACTCGATCCTCTTCTCAATTCAACATACTTGATATAATCAAACAACACTTACTTTGCTTGTTTAGACGTCTACACTGTAAGTATTAAAAAAATGATACGAAGAACATTTTATATTACATAGATGGTTTGCATATTTTGTTTATGTATGTATGATATAAACTCTTATACAAAGGTAAATACTTATTAATGATTCATTCATTAAAAACATACATACGTTCGAATCTAAGCTTCACTAATAAACCGGCTTGCCTTCACTGGGAAATCCTTCACACTAAATCTAGACTGTCATTAATCGTTAAATAGAAAAGAGATTTTGGATTATTGATTGCATTATGTTTTCACTCTTGGAAGCTAATCCTAATGGAAGACAAATCAATCCCCGATAATCTCCCCGGCGCTTAAATCCAAAGATCAATCAAACTGTCAGCCGTAGGAGCTGATACCTATGAATAAACTTAAAAACACTTGCAAACTGGAGAGTTATGTGATTATGAAACATACATAATTTGGCAGTTACACCTGCTTAAACAAAGGCTAAGGATTACATGGATTATAATTCCTTCTGCATTATTAAAACGACAAGGTCGTCCTTTTCTAAAGTAATTATTTAGAGGTCCTGGGGGACACATGTTGATTTTTAGTAGCTCTTGAATTTCTGACGGAAATGAAACTAATTCTCGTTTTCGTTCTGGTTTTTGCAGCAGGTGAGTTATTAATTTATTATTTATTTAGCTAATGTCATTATTATTTAATTATTTATTAGTTCTTATAATAATATATTAAATAGATATAATTGTTATATTTTTATATTTTTTTAGCTCGTGGAGCTGTCCTGCCAACCGCCGATGAATGTGTTGAGGTGAAAGAGAGAGTCGACTGCCATCCAGACCCGAACGCCAATGAAGACAATTGTCATGCCCGGGGATGTTCTTGGTGTCCAGCAGCTCAGGGTGAGCCCTGGTGTTTTGCTTCGCCCAGTTCCGGATACGTGATGACGGCCTTGGAAACTACTGCAAAAGGTTACATAGCAACTTTAGCCCGCGCTGGCAACACCACCTATTTCGGCGGAGAAGCACAGGAACTAACTGCCGAATTTGAAGTCCAATCAGATGAACGACTGAGAATTAGGGTAATGTGATACATAATTAATAATTACCTATAGCTGATTATTATAGGTAAAGTGCTCTGCTGAATACTTTTAAACTGAACAATCATAAAATTTGATGTTCACGGTCCACGCTTTATCTAGATCACCAATGGCCAAGCTCGTTTTGAAGTCCCCATGACAATCAATCCACCAGAGAAGCCAGCGTCGGATCCTCTATACGCAATTTCCTTCCCACAAGATAACGCTTTTAAAGTTGTTCGTAAAGAGACTGGTGCGGTTTTATTGGATACTTCACTCGGAGGTTTCATCTACTCTGATCAATTTATCCAGTTCACTACTCGCGTGTCTTCCAAAAATGTCTATGGTATTGGAGAAAATGAACAGACTTCATTTAGACACAAATTTGAAAAGTTCGTGAAATATGCTCTGTGGGCACGAGATCAGTCACCCGACGTAAGATTTTAAATTAAAAAAGTTTTAGAACCTTAAAGTACGATCTACAATTTATTCTAAAGACTTTTTTTGAATTTTTTGAATAGGGAGTCACTAACAGCTATGGAGTTCAGGTACTAGAAATACTTTATACTACAAAATATACACATGCGTAAATAATATTATTAACATAATAATTACAGATGTATATTATATATGTATACTTAAGAACTTTTTTAATGTCGTCACTATTTCATATTTGTGCTTGCAGCCATACTACACTGTCTTGGAAGAAGACGGTCGTGCTCACTCTGTAATGATTCTTAACAGCAATGCTCAAGGTGACTTACGAGAACAAAATTAAATTCATAAAAATTAGATTTAAATTGTAAAAAATGACCATAACCATAAAAATCATTCTATTTAGAATTCGAAATGACCCCTGCTCCCGGTATCGTGTACAGGACTATTGGTGGAATATTAGATATTTATTTGTTTTTGGGACCAACCCCTGAGAATACCGTTCAGCAACTCACTCAGGTTAATTAATTAATGAATTTAAAATATATATACATCTTACGTGAGTTTAATTCAGAATGACATCAGCATAATGATACATGATTACAATACAGGCTATTGGCCGCCAGCCCATACCTCCTTACTGGGGTTTGGGATTCCAGCTAAGTCGATGGGGTTACGACAACTTAGAAAACATGCAGGCAGCTATTAATCGAACAAGAGATGCTAATATTCCCCAGGTAGGCTGTTGTTCAATTAATGGATGAATATTAAACTAAACAAGAATCATGATAATAAAGGAACACTCTATACTTTCTATAGGATATTCAATACCTTGACATAGATGGCATGGACCGACGTCTTGACTTCACTTACGATCCAGTTACCTTCCCTGACTTCCCCAATTTCGTACAGCAATTGAAAGCCAATGGAATCAAATTTGTCCCGATTGTCGTAAGTAATTGGATTAAATTGGAGCATTGAGTAATTTTAGTTTAAACTGGGAAATCTATATAGCTTCATTGCAGGGATATATGTATTGTGTATAGGACCCCGGTATCGCCTACGAAAACTTGAAAGGTCAATACAGAGCGTTGGATTTGGGAGATGAGCTGGACGTTTGGGTCAAGAGACCTGATGGCACTCCCGTGGTAGGAGCTGTCTGGCCTGGAAACACTTATTTCCCTGACTTTTCCAAAAATGCAACTCAAACATACTGGACTACTTTATTGCGAGAGTATAACGATCTCGTAGACTGGGACGGTATCTGGATTGTACGTGATTTAATTAAAAGAATTTTTTTTACTATTGTGTGAATATTTATTAGTATGAATATGGCATTACTATGTATAAAACATATTGTAGTGTGAAGTAATAATTTACAACTTTTTGTTGAAAACATTTCAGGATATGAATGAAATAGCAAGTTGGGGACAAGGTACACAATTTATTTGTTTTATTTATAATTTGACTCACAAAAACGCCCACAAAGTAAATAGTATAATTTTAATTTCTCAGGCGATATCCTCCAAGGATGTGCTAACAACTCAATCAATAATCCGCCTTACGTTGGAGGTAATGAATACGTTACCAAAAAATTATTTTTATGCATTGGATTATTCGTACAGCTACATTCACAATCAGTGTAATTTGGTTTAGAAGGAGATCTTAGAATATTAATTTGTTCAACTTTTATAATTTATCTCATATAGCTGTCAAGTCAGGAATCTTAGCCGACGCCACCATTTGCCCAGATGCTGTTCAAGAATATGGAATTCAGTACGACACTCACTCTCTTTATGCATGGAAAGAAAGCGAAGTAACCCACAAGTAAGTTAACACAGTTTTTGACCCTTTTGATTTTGGTATATTTAACCTTCAACATTATAGAGCCAGGAAGAAGTGTGTACATATTATTTAAAATTTTAATGGGTTATGTTTATATATGAAGAGCCATACTAGCTATAAAAGAAAAACGATCATTCATTGTGACTCGGGCGAACTTCCTGGGTTTTGGCAAGTGGGCAACCCATTGGCTCGGAGATAATTTCGCTAACTTTCCCAACATGGCAGCTTCAGTTATTCAAGTCATGCAGTACAATCAGTTCGGAGTTCCGTAAGATACTTTTCATGATTTCTTTGGGAATTATTATTTATTTGATGTGAGAATATCATGTCGAGATATGTATTAGGTAATTTCAGATCAAATTAATAACTCCGTTTATTATTCCACCCAACAGATTCGTCGGAGCTGACATCTGCGGATTCGGTGGAGCCTCCAACAAAAACTTGTGCCAGCGTTGGCAACAAGTTGGATCTTTCTATCCATTTTCAAGGTAAGAAGAGCGTCCATTGCCATATTTAAGTGCTGTCAAAATGAAAATATTTATTTAATTAAAATTAATAATTTATTGACATACGTAAATTTGATTGTACTATTTCAGAAATCACAATGCTGCCGGCAACCCTGTAGGTCTTACTTATCTTACCATCATGTGCATATTCATTAGTAATTAACTGCATGTTTCATTGCAATATATGATTATTTTATAAAGGAACAAGATCCAGGAGTATGGCCAGAGGTAGCCGATGCCACAAGAAAAGCTCTAGCAGTTCGATACACTTTACTCCCAACATTGTACACTCTATTCTATCATCATGTTACACAAGGAAGTACCGTTGTCCGTGCTTTGTGGCATGAATTCCCCAAGAATGTTATCGCTCGTGATGTTGATCGTCAATTCTTGTGGGGATCCGGAATCTTAATCAGCCCCGTGATGGAAGAAAATGTTACTCAAATTGAAGCTTATTTCCCACCAGAAGCCAGATGGTTCGACTATTATACTGGTGCAGAAGTGAGTTACTCAATTCATTACCCTACCCAAATCATACGAGGCACTGAATAAGTGCTTATTATTATTGAATGATATATGATAGTTTAATAAGTAATTCAGACAAGCTTAATTTTATGCAAAAATAACAAACTTGCAACTTTTGCTTTAGGTTGCTACTGGACAACAAACATTGGAAGCTCCATTGGATTTCATCAACGTTCACGTTCGTGGAGGTGGCATTTACCCAACTCAAGCCCCTGCAATGAACACTGTCTTGTCACGTAAAAATCCTTTCAGTTTGATTGTTGCCTTGAGAGAAGATGACAGCGCTTCTGGCAAACTCTATGTTGATGATGGTGACTCTGTTGGTAAGGAATTTTGTTATTTTGATAGTAGATATATCTACTTGAACACAGTTAACAAACAAAGCGTTTTATTAACATGTATCCCAACGTTGTCTTTCAGATCCCCAATTGTCTGGCGCATACTTCTTGGCTGACTATCAAGTGCTTCACCGTGTCTTATTCGGAATCGTAGAGCACAACGGTTATGCTGGCATCGAAGGTCAAAAGTTGGACAATGTTCGTCTTCTTGGAGCTGGCACTGTGACTACTGTTACAGTCAACGGCCAACCCCACAGCTCATTTGAGCAAGTAGGCGAAGAAGTTAAGATCACCAATCTCGACCTTCCAGTAAATTCTGAATTTTTCATTGTTTTTCAATAAACAATGATCAAAAGTTTGTAGATTACTTAAAAGCATTCTCGGCAATACCAAGTATTATGAAATTGCATGATAGTTCTGCAATAAAATAATACAATAAAACACCTGTAATTTATTCTAGCTTTATTTGATTTTATTGTAAAATATTCTAACATATTTCAAAAGCATGCATTTTCATTTTCTTACTAGATAGTTGTGATATAGGGACCTCTCGTTTGTGTGGATATATTCTCGTATATTAAATAACCTTCTCGGTATAAATACCCTGTACACCGGAGTCAGCCTATGAGACATTGCTTAGGATATTATTCTGTCAGAACTTATGCTAGAACGAATTTTTGTAAGTTCATGTTGTGTTGGTATACCTTCTATAGAAGTGTATAACGGAGCTCAGGGAAGCAGAGAAATTAGAATAGAATAAAACCACAAAACCGTCTTGCTTTTGAATTTTCTGGCAGCGTACTGATCCATTTCCGAATTGTTGTCAGAATAACGCTTGTCGTGATTATAGAGGCTCCAAGTAAGCTAAAACAGAGTGAGATATTCCTTCTTTAATACGCATTACATTACTAGTATAAGTTTACGTAGGTATCTATAATTAATTTGTAAGCAAACGGCAGTTCACTTGACGTTGAGACAATTACCTGAACATGTCGGGGATTACGCTGAGGAAAATGTATTGCCAAACGAACGCAAATACAATAACACTTGTTCTAGTTAATGAGACTGGTCCTGCTTGTTCATATTTTAGAGCCATCGTGGTGCAAAATTGGGAGACGAAGACCAATCTGAAAATCAATTAATCTAGAGTTGCACTTGGGATATTATATACAATAAATAACATTTTAGACAACACGAAAAAACATAATTTTTCCCACAAAGTGACAACGTTTAGTAATATACGCGTAGAATTCCATCAGAGTTTCAGTAACTGCGAAAATTTTGTATGAAATTTCAATCTGTAGCATTAATGTACATATAGCGCATAACTGAACCCCGTAATGTTGTTTGTATCATATATATATATTCAACAAAGTCTTTACCCGGCCATTAAAATTGCGAGGAGAAGATGATTCTCTCCTTGGGGGAACTGGAACACGCCGAGAATCAAAGCTCCGATAAGGCTTAACACACCGGCGATGAAACCAAATGTGAAAGTAATCAATGACACGTGTACTTCCTTCAGACGTCTCATAAAAACAATCGACATAGTGGACATGAGCACGCTGCCCATGGCAAGTGCGAAGCCAATCTGTGTAAAATAAAATAATAATGATCTGTACTGAAAGCTATTTCTGAAACTCAGAGTGTACGTAAAGTATGTACTTCCATATTTTTCCTAATCCTCACCAAATGTTCTTCATCATATGACTCCGCTCCAGTAAACATTGGTGGCTTGGCTATGATGAACACTCCTGGCCAGATGAAATAAAAAAGAATAATTAGGAAATAGCATGGTTTTGTAAATTGTAAGGTAATATGCATAATTGATCTAACTTACCTAACATAGTAATTATACAAATTACAAACGGAACGATGCCACATTTTTCTCCTAACATAAAATAAGCTATTAGCACGACAAATACCGGTTGGCTGGAATGGAGAACCTAAAATATGAAATGTTGTTTAATAATTCAAATATTATAGTTAGTATTATAAATCCAAATTTAAACCAGGCAAAAGCATATAGTGATGAGACTATATTAATATACATTCCAATTAATTATTACCATTTGATCCCCCAAAGGGATGTACTGCAGTGCATAAAACTGGAGTATGATGGTTGTAAATCCGACTGCTGATCTGAGCTGCAACACGAAAATAAAATTCCATGAGATTACAAATAACTCCCATAATTATTATAGAATAGTCACAAATACATAATACAGATACATGAAATATAATATAATTTTATGGTGTCCCCACCAATAAAAACATTATGTTCTTCCAGTTATCATTCTTACAAGGAGGACTGACAGTGTCAAAAATGGCTTCTTTTCTTAAATACCGACTGTAAATCATCACCGGAATAGATGGCAGTATAATTCCCTGGAATCTCCACACGCTTTTCGTTAAAGGATGATAGTCTTTCAGGTATTTTACAAGTAAGGTTGATAGGGAAAAGGCCACACTTGCCAGAAGAGCTAGCATAATTCCAATAAACCTACATCTCTTTGCAGATTCTTCTTCCGGCTCATGGTCGTCATATTGGGACAACTTGTCGTCTTCACCTTCTTTTGATTTTTCAATCTTCCCGTCCCTCAGGGTGACTTTAGTATACTCTGGTAAGCTACTACAATTGAGTTTTGCATGGTTATTACTATTAACGCTATTAGAAGAGTTTTTACGTTGTTTCTTGTTGTCAACGTCCTTCCCGTACGATGCGGAAAGTAAAGGGAGGGCAGGCAAGACTTACTGCGTGCAGGGAAGGAGTAATGCTGGGTGAGGCTACTATATACTTCGCAGATGAAGTTGTTAGGAGGAATGAAGGAGTAATGCTGAAAAACTTAGCGGTAGCCGGGAAGCATGGCCTGCCATACCGCGCAGTTAGTGCCACCATCGTTGAGGCTTGATGCCGAAAAGATGATACGAGAAAGCATGTTAAGCATGTGCCCAAATGTACCATGAAGATGGGTTTCATATGAAGAACAAGCCTGTGGTAAACCAACCGGAAGGAAATGAAATATGTCCACGAAATTTGTATTTAATTATGATTAATTTTAATACTATTTTAAGATTGTGAGGAGGTAGAAATACATTTCTATAAATCCAAGCTTGTCAGCATAAATAAATAATACATTACAGGTGATGATTTCGGAATCATTCCCACTGTAGGAATTAATGCGCTAATAATATCCTCACAAAATAAATTGAAAAAACTGAAGACTTGGGAAAAGTCGGAATGACAATAACAATTTCATAATTTTAATAAACCTCCTACACACTGAGTAAATGTCGACAAATGAAGTTCTATCAAAACATACATCAACAATCAAACAATAAAATTAAGAATTTCATAGATACAAATACAGCAGTTCTGCTATTGCAGTGAAATAGTACTAATACTACGAGCAATAATGAAAATGATTCCAACTGTTGGTAATATATAACATTTAAAAATATGTTGACATTCATTATCGGCGAAGTTAATCCAAATGCGTATAATACTACAAATAGTAATGAAACAGGTCGATATTCCAACAGTTGGAATTAAGAAGTTGAGGATGAGATCAGTAATAATCGTTGTCCTCGGAGTCCTCCTCATAGAATGATAAATCCCGGTTGGTTGGCTGGATGATCGCTTCTTTGTTTCCTTTCTTTCGTTTCTCTCTCGGTTCTTCAGTCAGAGCTGATGGATAAGTGCCGGACCAAAGCAGGACACCTACAATGAAATGACAATGGAATTATTAGTAAAAGGTATGTGCAATGCACATGACGTAACCAAACGACACCAATGAATTATTCCAACAGTTGGAATGTTGTTGCTGGAATAGAAAAAGCTGCATATAGTACTTACTTGGATGACCAGGTTTCTCCAATTCGGGATGAATCCGACGAGACTGCATCGGAGAGGGTTCGGCGACGAAATGGTGTACGTCGGAGGATAGACCAAATTTTTCGGCGTGTAGATCCCAGTTCTTTTTATTTTTGTTTTTCCCTTGTTCAGGGTTGTGCTCCCACTGGTATAGGTCTATGCCAACAGCTGGCATTTTGTGTTGACGTACCCAACTTATTGCAAATAAGGTTCTTTGAACGCGTACCTGGATATGTAGTTGAAAATACTGAATCCTCTTCTTCAACTTTAATATGGGTGAAATCGCGAGTTCGTTGTATGTTTCCGATCTGCTATAATTCCTACTGTAGGAATATGGTGTGTATATTTATATTGAATGATGGACGATGGATAAGCTCTTATTCACGTTAAACGTTCCTGTCTTCCGCCAACTGTCAACCAGCAGCAATGACAGAATATACTGTTGCGTGCGCACCCTTCTTCGTTTTACATTTATCTGCTCTTCCACTCCTCTCCTCATTTCTTCGCTGCACTCAGCCGTGTGAACATCGTAGTGAATTCTCTCTACGCGATTTCGTTTTCCACCTGATTTTCTCACCGTTTTCCAGTTTCATTTCCCAGGCAATTCAACTCTCCGTCATCGATTTTTATTTCATTGCACATTCTTTTCGGTACCGACGATTACTTTTCAAAAAACATTTTATTCAGGACTGTAACTGCAACCTGTGCCGGGATATCTGTCATCTTTAGAAAATGTATTCGCAGTAAGTGCAACACACCGTTTTTTCATCTGATTTTATTCTATACGTTTCCCCACGTATACTCAACGATACTATAAATGATTATTTTTCAATGCAAGGCACAATGCTTTCAATTCCAACTGTTGGAATATTGGTTCTGGCATTATTGTTCTTCAGGTATTTTACATTGTTATTTTTTCCCTACAGGTTTCAACGCACCTCGAAAGATCCAGAAGACACTGGTCGTGCATATACAACGCTGCAACAAGTACGTTTTGCTTCCCACATGTCCTATAATAATGACGTATGGTTTTCCTGCATTTACATTTCAATTACATTTAATGTAGATACAACCTTTGATTGCAATAATGTGTAAAATGTTTTAACTCGTTCTGTTAGGAACTTTTCGCAAATATACGGGAGATTGTCAGGACGGTTATGAAGGAGGAACTGGCCTGTACGATCCCACCTATGCTTCAGGAGGGACTCAAGACAATGGTGGCCGAAATTTTCCGTGGTCACGACAACTTCCAAAGGGAAAGGCAGTCTTCCACGGACTCTTCGGAGTCGGGAATGACATCACCGGAATCGTCAAGCGTTGAGAGGGTAATTTTTTCCGTTCAATACTTTCTTCCAGTAATAAGTATTTTTAAACATAATTTATGTATTTGTTAATTATAATAATTTTAAACAAATCACGAATACCAATATTGATTTTATTCAAAAATAATAACTAATAATTTGTTACAGTATCATGCAAACTGTTTGCATTCGGTTTTGTAATTTCCAACACTTTATTGTGTTATTATTCTGTATTACAGCGTGCGTATGTCACTATTGACATTGATGGCAAACCACATGAGTCTCACAAAAAGGCAGAGGCGATCTCAACGTCAACATCCATTCGAGCGACGGCTAGAATGACTGGAATTTTTTCACCCGATTAAAGAAATCCGGGAATTTACTGTGGATGGAGGAGGAGCGAAAGATCAACCGGGAGTGAAACGATTGCTATTGAAGACTTTAGAATATGTTTACGGTAAGAAAAACGTAGTATGTACATGAACTAGTGCCTTCTATTTATGTTGCATCGTTGAATTGTGGAGTATTTGTACTCTTGGATTTCAGTTTTGTAATTTGTTTTTTAGCCGTGGGTTTTAAGGTACATCCGCGTTGCAAAGCTGCTAGTCAGGTGGATCAAGCCGTTATTAATGCGCAGTTGAGGACGACAATCCGGCTTGAACTATGTAAGGCTCTTAATTATTACCGTAATGAGTACGAGTCTGATGATGACGGCAACTACAGAAAAGTCAAGCCTATGAAGTCAACTAAACCCGCAGTAAGCAATCCGGCAAAATCTATATTCCGCTCCAATTAAAAAACAACATTAATAACCCTGTTTTGTGTCCAAGCCAACTGTTGGCATTATTCCTGCAGTGTTTTATAGAAGTAGAAGGAATTATTTACACATTTAGAATATGTTGGTCGATTTGTTTACATTATTGTTTTTTTATACAAATACTTTGATAATATATAGCTGGTAATGTTATTTCTTTTGTGCAGTGAATGAGTGTCGTTTCTAAGTGATATTTGCTCACATATACGTTTTATTTACATTTATTTTACCACTTATTTATTTTAGTTTATAATTTGTAAACAGGTTTGAATACTAATATTTACGCTTTTGTAGTGTCGGAAATAGTCATTATTTTTAATGCAAATTTAGCTGCAATGCTCGTTGTGGTACTTTAATTTACCATTGCTGTTATTGTTATTATTGTTGTGCCGTCAATCTGCCATGTTTGTAAGTTGTATTTGCTCACATTTAATTCTAATTTAATTCATTACATCACTTATTCATGACTTGTAAATACATTATCTCGATTTTATTATCCATGCCAACTGTTGGCATAATTATTGCACTCTTTTATAGTGTTCGAAATAGTTTTATACAAATGTTAGTACAATGCTATTCGTGGTACTTTAATATTTTCCTACATCTTATTAATAAATCAATAATTATATAATTATAATTAAATCCTATTCGGCGGTTATTTCTTTTTATTCAGGCAGCAGCATACAAGCTTTACACCATCAATCGGCATTCTCCCATCACCTGCATTAACAGCATATTTCAAGGTATCCTGTCGGAGGTACACAATAGATTCCGCCCCAGAGCTTTCCACCATGTTCATTAATGGTGGCAAGACCCCTTTTCCGTCTGTCGGAACATCTGCGGCAATGCAGAGAGCGGCACTTCAGGCGAAGACCACTCTTTGGATGGAGCGAGTGTGCCGCCTCGCACTCCTCCTAAGAATTCCCTCCTCGCGTGCTTCTCCCATTCCGTTCCTCTTGTCAACCTGCGGGGAAGGTCCCGTTCCTTCCCCGTTGCCGCTACAAGTCCCTCCCGCGATTTGCTGTTTATATTACAAATTTTCCTTTTCGGCGTCTTCCGCCACTTTCAATATTTTCATCGTACGGGTTCAAACCTTTACTGCCGGAGCCAGATTCCCTCAAAAAGGAATCAACTTCTGTTGAGCTACAAAGCTCATTGGGATCCATGGTGACAGTTATGGATTATTTTGACTCAAGTTAATTATTATTGTAGCACAAATTTGATCTACATATGTACCTATGTATAAATTTATACAAAAATACAAAATATGAACAGTTTATTAAAATTTACTCTATATCACCCATAATTTCTGAATAAGTAATAATGACAAAAGCGTGTTAAATGAACTCGCACATTTCACAAATCCAGTTGACCATTTGACGCGTTCCCTTTTATCAATCACGCGTCTGATATGCAAGTGAAGCTGGAGAGTGTCATGTAGATATATCTTTTCGTTTTAGGTGTTCAATTCACAAACGCAATCAGATGTTAATTGCGCAATAGTGCTTATACTGAAGTAATTATTGAACTGACGAGACGTGAATTATCTTATTTACTACACATTTGACTTTTAGCAATACACTCCATACATACATATGTGTTTATACGTGTACTTGATGCTGCTATTATTTCTAGTTATAATGTTTACCAAGAGAAAATATTCTCTCTAATAAATTATTGAAATCGCTAGTATGTATGTATTAATACGTGAGATTTCATCATCAATCAAGCGAATTTTTCCTGTTGTTTTATTACACTACGGCTCAATAATATTATAATAATTTCTGTGAATCATGTATTTTCCGTAACAACCGCAGCAGTATATAACTTGCTGATCATGCTTTATTAATTAAATATCAGTTAATTACTGCATATTACGAGCGATTGTCACAAATCATATTTATTATGCCGGTTCACTCATAAAGTTGAAAATTAAGTAATTATTTTTTCGAGGTCGTTGAGAAACTTTATTTACAAAAATTGATTCGCTTTAACAACCGAAGCTGTTAATTCTAATAAATTAAATTCGCCCCGAGTATGATTTTTGCGGCTGGAACTCATGCATCTCACGTCTACGTACAACACACTCATACGACCCAGTCTGGCATCCGCATATGCGTGCAAGTGTTTTCCTATAGTAATAAAATACCCAGGAAGTAAGTAATATAAATGCAATTATGCTATAGGTTAGGAGCTCGCAAGCCATTTTAAGTTTCGATAGCCTGGTTGGTAAATAATGAAGACGATCCTTGAGGGCATCGACTGCGGACTCCGAATTAATCCTTTACGATTCCATTCAATCTTTTAACTCCAACACGCAAACCTCGTGCAAGAGCATTTATATAAATTCATGATGTCCAAATTCTCGCGATTGTCCAAGTGTCATTATGCAAATAGCAGTCCGACTTAATAAATTACTTAGAGCTACTTTACTGACATTCTACGGTTTAGTGTGTAATTAAAAAAACATTAAATACCGTCTTTTTCCCACAGTGAGCGTGGGTTTTTATTATGGTATCTCAAACAAGGCAAATGCTCGAAAAGCACTTTCCTTGAAAATGATTGTGTGATTTCCTTGGTACATACATGACTTTTTATTTACACACCGTAAAATTCTTGGGATTGCATGAGTGGGAACAGCCTGCAATGGTCGGATTTAAATAATAATTCAATGTATTTTTCAAAAACTCATAAAACCGGGTATCCACTTTAAAGTCAAATATGTAGATACGTGCTTACATTTTAATTGTATAAAAAAGGAAACTGTATACTTTAAAACAATAAACGCAAACAAATGAATATTTGAACCTTAGCTGTATACTTGAAAGAAGCATAACAATATTTTAATCATAAAGATCCATGTCCGGTGTGGTGTACCTAATTGTAGTATATGCGTTTAGATGTACATACTACATACATGCTAAATGACGTGCTAACCCTTGTCTTATATCTCGCCTTCAGAACTTTTTCGTCACAATAGCCAAGAACATAACAGTCAAGAACATAGTAACCATTAAACGTGGACCCACACCGAGTATTATGCAAGTTGTAATAATGCAAGTCAAACGAATCTAGATGAAAATACATAAAGCCTTATGCATACTACAGTACTAATTATGTCTATATACATACAAATAGCTCTCTGCGTTCATACAGATTTAATATTAGGTTGCCACAACTTCACCAATAATCATACACGTAAAATTACGTAAGCATAACGTATGATATACAATGACATATATCGTCTGACTATAATCGCATCAACATCTTTGATCATCATCTATGCTTTTGCAGTTGGTATTCGCAACTTAAATGAAATACTGTCATAATAACAGTCTGAAAACATTATAACTTCATTGATTATTCTCTGTAAAATTCAGCAACTGAGCTCGCACGGAATCGTGTAAATGCTTCATATACAGAGTTTGAAGAGTGCTTTAGATTTGGGAGTATAAACTTTGTAGTGCCCAGCTTCTATAATACATACGTTATCGTGTAAAATATATATTTATGCAGAATTTAAACCGAATTTTATTTCCACTTCTGGCATGCAAGGTACTATACAGTTACTACATGACTTATGTAATGTTGTGCAGTAAGTGTCCACTCTGCTCTGCGCTTAAAAGTTGTTTACAACATGCAAGTCCACTCATTGACCACCTCAAACCAGAGAGTCTTAAATTGTTAGCCCTTGCAATCGTTTCTAGTAATTCCTTTCTCACCTTCCATTAGGGTTGCCAGTTTTTTAAATCTGGATTCCGGGACATTCAATAATATTATACATTTTTAGGACAAAATCAGTAAATTTTTGTAGAAATTAGCGAAAAAATTCCGGGACATTGTATGTTTTGGACGAATGTCATCCGGGACAAGCATGTCAATTCCGGGATTGTCCCGGTCATTCCGGGACGGTTGGCAACCCTACCTTCCATGTGCTTGCAGAGCTTTTAGCACTGGTCATTAAATGAACAGTTCCATTTCACACACAGTGTCGGAAGTACATAGATTCTTTTCCATTTAACAACTTTGAATCTTAATAGTGTCACGTCCAGCTCAAACTATTATTTTGAAACTACAATAGTATGTCTTCAACTCTCTGTACAAATACAAGTCATCGGTGACAAAGTAGACTTGGAAAATTGTCTAAAAAATCCTGAGTTTTACTTGGATTACCTGGACTACAATAAGTAGGCATACAACCAATAGTTACAAGTTACAATGTAAAAACCGCACATAGCCCAAAAGTTATATATAGACATATTGCAAAATTAAATATTAAAAAGTGTCTTCTCGCCTGAATGCACGTAAAAAATCAACTTAAAAGGATTGGTCCTATTTGAGTCAAGTGTTTGAAAGTGTAAATACTTGCACTACTTTTTCAGCGAGTTTCCTTTTCAATTTTTCTTGAAGCAAAATGTCTTATTACTAAATAGTGAGAATAACGCATTGTGATACATATTGTACAATAAATTTAACACGTTCTTATCATCATCCGTTTACCAAAATTGTAGCTAAATACTATAAAAATGCATGCGGGTTATGTATTAAACCGTTACTTCTAGAACCCAAAGAAAATTTTGTCCAGAATATTTTTGCCACTGACTTTTGCGGAACGTTTATACATACGCGGCTGAAAGTGATCATATAGAAATAAGAAGTGGGCAAGTTAACGTAGTTCAATATTTTGGGAATGGTATAGGTGGACAACCTGTGTAATACTATAGAGTTGAATATAAGGAATGGATTATCTAACATAATTCTGGTTAAACTGACATGTCAGTCCGTTGTCAACGGCTCGATAAGGAAACCTTGGCAAAGCACATGGTCAAGCAAAAATGTGTGTAAAGGCAAGTAAATAATTTACAACCCCGAGTGTTCTATCGTGTGACAAGCGCTATTTAAGTAGCACGTTCATGAGAATCTTTAAACTATATAGAGGACTACTGCATTAGCAAATTACATATAGTTCATAGTCTTCTGCTCACGTTCCTGGCTGATTGTTCGATGAGGATTACAAATTACTTTTTCATAGAGCCACGGAAAGAGAATACCTGTAAGTCCCAGCAGTCATTCGTCAGTTGTCAATGATCAGAGGTTGAGGACATACACGAGCCGGATATTGCCCGTGGTGTGAGTGAGTGGACTGTTCCTGAACGACGTTGTTGAGTAGTAATAATAAAAGGCATATATAAGGGGGATTTATACATTCTCAACCACATCCGTCTTGACTGACCAAGTTCTTGAGAGCTTTGTAATTTCTGCACATCAACCCTGGACAGCGAATTGGAATCAGATTTCATCCATCGCGGGAACACACTTATTCATAATAATAATAACGTAGGAGAAAAAGCTACTCCTGAGTGTTTGGCTGTGTGTGAACATGTACGGCATTTATTGTAGATGAAAGGTCATGCCTTCACCGACTGGGACATCTCCCTTTCGAGTGTTCACTAGACCCCAAACAAGTCGAAGTACCGGGAGCACGGACGATTCCGGTGAGATTATTTATATTGCTATTTTATACAATTATACATTAATTTAATTGTTAAATGCACAGAGATACATTTGTATTTTCATTGTCAATAACTGTTATTGGTGGCTTCTTTAAGTCTAATTCAGCTTATCTAACTTAATTAATTAATTTAATCTTGGCAGGAAATAGCAGCGATGGCTCGGAGAGTAGCCGAATTGATCGATTCCTTCACGAAAGTTTAGGACGACGGCTAAGTGTAAGAACTAATGGAACTTCAAGGAGAAGTTCCTATTCCAAGAAGACACAGTCTGAAGACCTTCCTGAAACCACTCCACCTACTCCTTCTGACCACCATTCATTATCCCAGAATGACCTAAGTGACAAGATAAAAGAGTTGGAAGATGAGGTGAAGGATGAAAAGGATGACGAAGTTAGGCCGCCAGTATTTCAGTCCTATTTTGACTTCCCCCTGAAAGTGAAACCGCGAAGGAATATTCTCGGAAGATCCATTTATGAGCAGTTGGTTTGGACCCTTGAAAATGATCCGAAATGGCAGTCTCAGAAAGTACTTACAAGGACCATTGGCTTCTATAAGATTTATGGAGAGCTTGGAGCTGGAAATTTTGCCAAAGTTAAGCTGGGGGTTCATCAGCTTACTAGAGGTATGTTGCTTAATTTAATAAAAATCATTTTACCTCTTGAATATTTAATTATCTATTTTCATAATCTATTTATTATTCATCTATTTTCATTTTAAGTGCTTGTTCATTGGCATGTTAACAACATTCCTGATAGTTTTGTCACTGCATAAAATTTTATTAATCACTTGACCTATCACAGCTACGGTTCTAGACATTGGTACCATTTTCACAAAAGTCATGACCTGATTCACCTGATCCTGTTTCTACAGCCAAAACTACAAGCATGCAGCACTCACGCTGTGGTTGCCCGCAGTTTATGCATGCGAATCGATCCTATACATATAGTTTGTTACTGGACTTGTTCTTAACTTTCATAAATTACTTTGACATTGAAGTCCGGGTATGTTGAACGTGTTCTCCTCAGAAGGATATTTAAATAAAGTAAAATTGTTGTGGTTTAAGAATGTACTGTATGACAAGCTTAAATTCATGCAATGAGCCCAATCAGTGTACATTAATGAGCGTTCTCATTTCTCAAGTTTAAGTTTTTGCAATGAAACTTGTATAGCTTTGCTTACACAAGAATAACAAATAAGGATTTAAAAAGCTCCAAAAACATTCCACGCCGTAATATTTTGGGTTAAGTTGCGATTTGCGATATCGTAATTTTGTAACATATAATTATTTGCACGAGCGTCCGCCGAAAATAAGAAATCTCCTAGAGCGTCCCATTGAGTTGTCGTTAGTGTTGAGTTTTTTAAATACCTCGGTGAAAGTACTACTACACACTTTCTTAGACCTTCCATAAGCTCACAATATGTTTCGGGCTCTGTAATTACATGCAATATGCAAATCACGGCTTCTAAAAATTTTGAATCTAATCAGCCTCATTGTGGATAGCCAAGTCTTTAATGGTAAATGCAGATATGCATGAACGTTCATGTGGACTATCATGTTTGTAAATATACCTACGCAATAAGTTACGTTTGGGATTAGCCCACCGGAGTTTTGGTCATGCAAAAAGTTTATGTACTATTTTTGCAATATTTTTGTTAAGTCGTAGGTACATAGATAATATGTGCTTCTAGTTCATTCAATCTAGTGTTGTTACCTACACTAAAATACACAAATTAATATGAAGCTTGAAGGTGCACGCAACATTATAATCCACATTAGTAGCTATAGTAGCTACTGGGTATGTCGAAAGTGAAAAACGGTGTGAATGATTAAAAAATGTTCGGTTAAAAATGGAATTTTTGATAATCTTGGAATTAATTAGATGCTTATACATATATGCATACACACACAGCTGCTAGCCAAACGAACTAGTGCAGAATCATGTCAATACCACGTACATATATGTATGTACATATTTTCATTTTTGTATGCGAACCGACTTTCTCATCAAGGTTGCTTACTACAATGTGTATATGTGGCTCCTATTACTTAACATGCAAGTGAAAGCAGTAGGGTTTAAATACTAACAACGTTATAATTATAAGTGGTAATTACTGACCATATATGTTAGTATATGGAAACAAATTTGATGATAATTATTACCTGCACATATACATACTCGTCTATAGTCTAGTCATTGAAGGTATACTTCAAGGAATTTTTAGGCTACTGACAAAATGAGGGAAATGCGTGACAAGTTGTTTTCAAATAGGAAATCACATATATACTTCCATATACTCGAATAGTTGTGGTGATCATGAAAGTGATCAGTCACGGCATGCGTTTCATTATAATCACAACCGGTGTACAGTCCCGCTATCGTCGCTTATCCTACGGAATTCGGGACCATTAATAATTACCCTACGTGGGGAAATTCGCAACATTGTAAATTTTTATAAGTTGAAGCTTCTTTTATATGTCCGCGTGCTTTCCTGCACTTATCCGGATGCAATTGAGATTAATGTGTAAATTTTGTGATATATATTGCGCCCAAAATAAAAAGAGTCATGGGAATTATTTTGGCATTGAATACCAACTCTTCTCAATGAATATGTATGTGTTGCCATTTTTATACACTTTTGCGTTTATTTCCTTTTTAATAACCTTATTTTTCATATTATTATTACATTAAATGATTAAATTCCTTGAACGTCGTTCCACTTAATTTACTTTATTAATAATTGTATCTGCTTTATGTCAAGGCACAATTTTAGCATGTTTTTTCCAGCACAAGTAACTAGTAGTTTAGTGTTATTTCATTTTCAACGTGAATTATCTAATTGAGGATCCTTCAAAAGTCCAAGTAATGTCAATGATGAAATGTTTGTACGCCGTATTAATATAACGTTCTCTTTGCAGAAAAAGTTGCCATAAAAATCATTGACCGCACGAAAGTTGAGCCAAAATTTGAGAAAATGCTTGCACGAGAGGTAGCAACGATGGATTCATTGTCGCATCGCCATCTCATAAGGTAAATTAATTTTATTGTACGGTTAAACCATACTGTTCTAAAAACAGTTAGTAAACAGTAAACATGCAATATTATTAGTTTACTGGAGTACTTGTTTCCCCCAAAAAACATTTTATACATATTCATTTATTTTTGTATTCACTCGATGTTGATAGACTGTACGAGGTAATTGAGACATCGAACAAGGTCTTCCTGGTGACAGAGTGGGCTCCAGCCGGTGACTTGTACAGCAAAGTGACTGCAGCTGGAAGGCTTTGTGAGCGTGAGACCAAAATGTACTACCGACAAGTCTTATCTGCGGTGTCCTACATGGTGAGTGCATGTTAATGGTCTATTATTATTGTGTGTACTTGTTTTAAACTGTTTTGTAGCTTGTATTTTTGGTCTTTATTGTAACCTTTATAAATTTTTAAGTCACTTGACCTTCAATGTTAAACCTTACTACTATCTCTCTTTCTCTTTCTTCCTCAGTACAAACAACTGATCTATAAAGCTCAGAACTTTCAATGTTCAGAATAGCCTTGTGCATACTAAACACCAGTGATTTAGTACCCGGTCTGACCTCATAATGTTCGAAACGGAGTTGGTATTGTTCATATTCAGCATACGAATGAATTTTTCAGTCATTGTATTACCCTATTAAAATGAGCAAAAGCTTAGTTAACATAACAAAACTTTGTAAAAACCTAAGAGTTTTTGCATCTATGATTTGTCAAAGGTTTTTTGATATTGTCCTGAAAATTTGGAGACTTTAGCAATGCAGCTCCATTTATTTTAGAAAATTTTACTACAGTTGTTAGGTTTGTTGTTAAAATTATTTATTTCACCTGATACGTATACGCTCGCTTCGGATATATATGTTTCGTTTTTTCTCTCAAAAAAGTTGCCCTTCAGAATGCATGGAAGAGAGGCTTTTTAGCTAATAAAATGTAAATCAAAAGTACTTTTGAGGCATGAGTTAATATGCATATAAATTACACACCTTTCGCTTTTACCGTCTGGATTTATTTTAAAATTTAGCTGCTGCGGTTCTGGCGAATAAATGCCAAGATTGTCATCAAGAAAGCTTGTCATTATTCACTGGAAAGTAGAAAGTCATACCGTATGATTTTTATCACTTGCAATGAAAGTAAAAATGCATTTTTGCGGTCTAAAACCGTTTTCTCCCTTGAATTAGCATATCATTTTGGCTTCTTATCAAGTTGTTACTATTAGTATATTGTGTATGTTTTTGTCACAACATATTTGCACATTGTTTCTCTTTCTTTTTTAGGGTACTTGAGTTTCAAAAGCATTTTGGTTTTCAAGAATGAGTATGTATGGAAGTAATAATGTCAAGGCAGATTAATATTTTGAAAAGCTGTATAATCTTTAATCTGGCAAGTGTGCATTTTAAAGCCATTAAGTTGTGCAGCGGGTAAAAACATTTCAGTTTACTTTTCACATCAAGAACATACATTTTACCTTTAATGTGGAAATAATATACTGCCGCTTGAAAAACATTGCATGCTATAAAGTTTGAATGGCAAGCACGCCTAAAAGCGCTTTACGGTATCTAGTATATAGAGTAGAAGAGCAATATGAAAATCAACCTTTAAACCGTGTACATCTATGTATTTGCACAAAAAGATTTGAGATTAAGGAGTTGCAAAGTTAAAATCCTAAAACACCGAATGGTCAAATGTTTATTAGATATTGACATATGATTGTACTAGCCTTCAAGTCAGGAAATAAAATGGCGAAACTTCGGTTGTATTATGTACTTTGTAATTAGAGACTAGTGTAAATATTGGTTTTAGTATTATTGTCATATTTGTTTTACAGGGCATTGTGCGAGAGTTCGTATAATATACTGGAAACCCATGGGCATGGGGTAGTAAAATTTTAATCTGCTCAATGGGATTTAAAATGTCAACCTACTGACAGCCTCTGACAGGGTGGAAAAGCGGAACTGTTTTTCCACTCTTCAAAATGAATTGGGTCGAACGCTAATTAATTTTAATATTATTTGTGACTTTCAGCACACGAATGGCATGATTCACAGGGATATCAAAGCGGAAAATATTTTCTTTGCGAACTCCTCCACGGTGAAGGTAAAACAACTTATTTCCCAAACTCTCTCACCATCAGAAGGATTGGACATTTTGTGTGAACTTTTCTGTAATGAATTAATTATTATGTTTCTAAAATTACAGTTGGGCGATTTCGGGTTTTCAACCGTTGCTCAAAGGGGCCAGTTATTAACAACTTTCTGTGGATCACCGCCATATGCTGCCCCGGAGCTGTTTCGAGACGCTTCGTATGAGGGACCACCCGTAGATATTTGGGCAATGGGAATATTGCTGTTTTTTATGCTGAATGGTCATCTCCCGTTTAATGGATCATCCATTCCGCTTTTGAAGAAAGCGATTTTAGATGGTAGGTTTTGTTATAGTAGATATAAAGATACACGTTAATAATGTGATTACAGTATAAAATTAATATGTACTTCAGTAAAATTCGTTGAAACTTGTTCTTGAAGCTTCTGGTTTAATCTAATGATGCCTACTTTCAGGACGATACCACGCAGCAAATGATTTATCCGCGGAGGTTCTAGACTTAATTCAATTGATGCTACTGCAAACACCATGTAAAAGACCCACTACCTCAGAAATTATCCGTCATCCCTGGCTCCGACTTTTGACAACGTCCTGTGTGGGTTCGAATGCTTTTTACTCTTCGGCCGTATCCCTGGGCGCACCTCATTCGGCAAAAGAACCCACATCTCCACTTAATAAGGATAACAATCTTATATTTGTTCGCCGTGAATCTACAAATCTAGTTCTTCCATTGAGTCAAGCCACGAGTAAATCATTACCTACAGAGGAACAAGCCATGTCTGGGATTTTATCTCTAGCAGAAATGCAAGCTTTAAAAATTTTAAATGAGATTGGCATCGATAGTCAAACCATAGATATCCATCGATCAAGAGGACCTCGAAGCCCTATCATGGGCATTTATCGAATTATACTGCACTGTATTCTAGAAGGCCGATGTTGGTCCCCGAGAGATTTCATCGTACCTGGCACTATGAGCAAAACTGCTTCTTCCACCAATTTAATTAAGAATGCTATTTTAGGACGAGGAAAAAAGAAAAATGCTGTTGAGGATGAAAATAATGCTATAACGTCATTACCGGTATCGAAGGATAAATTAAAATCCTCTGCATGTCATATTCTTTGATTCACGTACAGTTTATTTTTAAACGTAATCGTTGGTGCAATATACGGGCTTCAAAATAACTTCAACATCAAAATATCGACCATCGGAAATTCGAACTTAACTATAGACATGTATTCTGTACCTATATATACACTCATTTCTATAACTCAATGGAACACTTTACATTCTCTATACTATGAAATATAGGAAGGTGAAATTATGTAGGAATGCTAACTTATAGGGATGTAACTAGGGGTTGACATTTGAAATCTTTTATACACTGGAGACATTTTTCTTGTCTGTGTATCCGCAACTGTTTATGTATGATTATATGTGTTTATGTGTACCTGCTTCATTAAATGAATTCTAGTTTCCTATCAAGTTCTAGGAAAGTATCAGGCATCTATAATATTTAATAATCCTAAATATCAGTCTTATTTAAGTTTGGAATGTATTTATACTACATATGTAAGTATGCAGTGCATAATGCTACTGAAAAATTTACGAGCTTGCAATATTTCAATCAAGATTTTCAAACAGTGATACATACATTATATTTCAATACGTACAATTATATATGTTTACATATACGAGCAACATTCTGTAACGCGTAAATATTGATAGAGACATTAAAGACAATAAAAGTGTACCTTCTTTTTCAAAGTATAGAGCAGCAACTTTTAATATTTATTTTGAACTTACTCTAGAATAAATTATTCCATGGATGTTACAATACAATTTCATTATAATCGAGTAACTAAACATAATGGCTTCTGATACAGAAAGAAAGTAAATAATTAAAGATCATTAAAAGTTCTAGATTCAACGGGACACAATAGTTAACATTGCTGTCTCTTTAACCGTCGAGCCCCCTAGCCTCCTAGACCTCCGAGTATTCCTCCTGTACCTCCTAGACCTCCGAGTACTCCTCCTGTACCGCCTCCTAGAATTCCTCCAAGACCTCCGAGTCCTGTCGTGCCTGTCGTACCCGTAGTTCCAGACGATGCTGCAAGTAATGTCACTGCTGGAACGAAAGCGAGTGATGCTGTACCATTGGGAGCGTTAGCCACTATCGTACCCAAATTCCCTTTTGGTCCAAGTAAACTGGCTATTTGTTGAAAGACTGCCAATTTAGATTTAAAAAATGTTTAAATTGTATTGATCAATGGAAGTGTAGTACATGCCAATTAACATGCAAGCGTTTTAGGAAACATTCAAAAATTAATGGCCATGATTATTTCTCCTGATCTTGATGTCCTAAATGCATACGAAGAAATTTCATTAAATGGAATATTATTTGGAGCAAAATAATGAAGTTTTCATAATACAATATTGAAATATTTTCAAAACATTATTCAACAAAGTACGTATTGTACTTACATCGATTTTCAGGCGTGTCCTGGATGCTCTCAAGCCCTTGGTCAACCAAAGCTTCCTCCAACAATATTTCTTGTTCCAATTGTTGTAACTGCTGCATGGCTTGAAGCAACTGTGGACGAGCCTACGAGTACGGAAAACTTCACATTTAGTATTAATTCAAAATATTTCTAATATAATCAACCTTTAATTTCCTGTTTAAATTTACCAAATCCAATGGAGTGACAACTGTCAGGAGAGCAGCGGAGCAGAAAATCAGAGTAAGTTTGAGCATCTTGAGAGCGTTAAAACTTAAAGGTGAATGATAACGAAAACTGAATGATGTTCAGCTCTTTCCCTATTAATGAGTAATGCAGCTTGACTATAAAGTTCACTCAAATGCCCCTGCTTATATACTGCTCAGTAATGTTTGGTTAACCAAATTTTGATGAATGTGGGACGTTCACAGATGTTGCTCTGGTTGCAATTAATGCTGAACTCAATAATACATACAAAAGCTAAGGACTGTCAATCCGAGAACCACAAAATCAATTTTCTAGTGTAAATATTTATATTGTGAGTCCATAAGCATTAAATTTAGTGTAAGCAAATATTTATGGCATTCCACTTAATATTTTTGAAACTCATTCTATAGAGGTAAATCAATCATTTTATTTCTTGAAACAATTTTTACAAGTTCAGAGAAAAATGCAGGATCTAATAATATAGCAAAGCTTGAATTACCTTAGACTGTGTATAACTGTGTTGAAGAATTAAAATAACAAAATTAATCGTAGCATTAAATCGAAAGAGTACAATGAAAACGCAACCAATGAATTTGAGATCATTAAGTGTAATTATATGTATAGGTATACACATAATGAATCTCTATTTACCTCCGACGACTTTGGTTACTATCTAACCCAACGTCATATTCAACGATCCCAATAGAGTGACCAAAGGAACGAAGGCAACGGACGAAGTGCCGTTGGGGGCGCCAGCGATAATCGCGGAAAGATTTCCTTTTGGTCCGAGAAGTGAAGCAATTTGGCTGAAAACTATTCAAAGAAAACAATGATCTTATAGAAAGCATTGCTTTAAGTATAATCGGGTACCTAATTGTATACAAAAACCGGTTAATTACAAAATCGACTTTGCGGCTTGTCCTGAATATTCTCCAAATCCTCATCCGTCAATGCTTCTTCCACTGCCTGAAGCCCCTCTTCTTTTGTAATCACATGGGGCCGAACCTGAAGAAATGTCAAAAAATTATGAACAATTTCAATAAATTAAGCCTCATTCCCAATGGAAAAATTTTCGATGACCAAAACTAGGTTAACTTCTACATTTATAACTTATAAAGATACTGTTTTGTGTTTACCATTGCCCAATTGCAAAGATTGAGTTTGTTATGGAAATTTATTTGTTTTTAAAGAAACGTTGATATATGTAAAAGTCTTAAAAAATACTCACCAGATCCAGACGAGCAAAAGCGCAGGAAATCATTCCCACGCAAAAGGCGACAAAAATTATTTTCATGGCTGATTCCTTTAAAAAAATTTGCAAGCAAAATAAAAATTTCAATTTTAAAAATCCACGTATAATTGAATTATTGTTTGTGAATGAATATATGTAGTTTCTGGGTCAAGCCTTTTATACCCTACTTTATGTGTAACTGAATTATTTAATTGCGGTTTTGTGTGTGTCATTGCCAACCATGTGCTGATCGTTCCAATTCCATTAAGCTAACCGCAAATCTCTTTTCCAAGAAGAGCTTACAATATCAGTGGGTTATTTCAACTTCTTACAACAATAATTTTATTGTTGTTACAACACTTTCCGCCTCACACTGACATTACTACTTTGGAATCTGCGTTAAGCCCAGGGTTATATAAATAAAAAAAATAAGAAAAATAGGCACATATCTTTATGGCATATAGAAGACGAAATTAATTCAAATGGAATTTGAATATTTACAGAAGAACTGAAGGCTTCATGAGTCATGAGCATTTTAAAGTATTAAACTACATTGCTAAATTTAGACAAAAAAAATTCTTTATTGCTAAAGTATTATTGATGATTTGGGTCAATATCTATGATGTTTGTACATCAAATTATCGGTACGCATGTATGTTACAATGAAATGTGCCATAACCAGATTTATTTATTCTTGTATTTACGCATGTTCTGATTTTCTCACAACTGTCATTTACAAATGTTTATATCAGATAAAATTATATAATCAAATGGTTAGAAGTACAGCGGCTAAATGTTTGGCTACAAAGTCAATAAAAGTCAAGCTAGATGATCTGTGAAACGTTGTAAATCCTACTTGAATGCCCAAAGCTGGAACGGAGATTATAGCCCTTTCCATGAATTTCCTATCCCGAGGGCAAAATCCAACTCTTTTAGTAGCCACTAAAAGTTCATTCTTGTATATGTCCATGTTTCTAGGCAGCACGAAAGCCTTCTCGTACATAATAAAGAATACTCCGACGCCAAAGATTGATACACAATATCCAAAACATCCCAGCAGAGGGCTGACAAGAAAATATTTTGTTGCGAAATATCCTCCGACGATGGTAGCGAAAGTAACACAAAGCTGGAAGGAGAAGATAATGTAGGAATTGGTCCCGTTGAACCAATTGATGAGTAGTTGTATTTTCCGAATGACTTTGTAGCACTGAATCATTCGTAGCCGTGTGATTCTATTGCTTTCTAGTCTGGACCTTAAAAGTAATTGTGATGGAAAAATATGAAATTGTGTTAACCGTGTATAATAATTGCTGAAATGTAGTCTATTATTAAGAACCATACCTCAAAGCCTTAATTTGCGCATCTAGCACCGAAGAAATATTGATACAAAATAAAATCCCCATCCCCAGAATAAATACAGTCTTTGCTGTTATGAAGCTAATAGTTATAAATTCGGGTATCATTAGAAAATAAAATGTGTTCCCGGACTTGGTAACCTCTGATAAAGACGAATAAATGAGAAAGTTCATGTCTCGATTTGCAAGGAAACATATGAATAGGAATGCGACCGAGGACAAGCAGAGCACAGGTTGTAAAATATAGACTAATTCCTGTTTTGAGAATTCCTTCCACTTTCTTGGTTTTTGCAAAATATATTTCTGAGCTGTACAAAATTATTCATTGCACTGGGAACATTAGATTATTGATTTTCAGAAACAAATTAAACATATTGTCAACGAATTATCACAAAAGTACCAAATTTGTATTCCGCTAATATCAGAATATAGCTACTTTGAGTTTCCGCGAATATTATTAAGTACCAATATTGCAAGAATCCTACCTAGTGTGGTTTTTGGTACTTCATGATTCTTCAAGATTTGTCAGTTCCCTCTTAGGTACATTTTGCTGCTCGCGGAATTAAAAGTTGGCACTTCGTGATACTTCATCGACGATACGTATGAATTTTAGATTCAAACCTGCTCTTCCAAGTCCCAAATCAAGTTGAAATAAGTGATTAGCCCACCTAAGGAAGAGATCCGGCCATTTCCAAAATACCATTATATTCCAAGGAATCATGACCGTTGCCATAAACGAGTAAAGCAAGTGAACGACTAAATGATGAAGAACTACATGATCAGTAAAAATGAAAGATTGCAGTAACCGATAGTCTATATAAGCGACATTTAAAGTTGTCCAGGTATAGAATGTACAGAATAAACCCTTCCGCCACCACGACTTTTGGATTGCAAAACTTCCCTTTTTGTAATTTACTTCGATTGGAAGAAAATTTATTCTGGACAGAAGTTTGTAAAATACAAAGTTAAGACTTGCTTCTTCTCTTGTAAGCATTTTTTATGTGGTTATGAGCTGTCATAAACTCAAGCCTTCAAATACCGATGTTGTCGATGATACAACAACATACGGAATACAGTCTGAAACTTTAGCTAAAAATGTTTGAGTCGATTTCACTAGGAAAAACATCATATATAATGTTACAATTTACGTCAGGCATGAACTCAAATCAAAACATTGATAGCGTTAAGTTCTATAGAGTCAGTTCAGTTCAAAACATTTTAAATTAAGTGCCATACATACATCTCAGTATATATTAAACGCAATCAGGAAAGGTTAAAGGTACAGCTCCATTTTAGAACTTTCAAGAAGAAAAAACATTCAACCATGTACTACATAAGGTATATATACATATGTACAAATTATTTTTAATGGGCTCATAACAGTGACATCCAAAACAAACACAAAAACATTTATACTTAATGCCTAATCGGCAAAAATGCCGTCCATATTGAAGTATATAATATGTACTGTCGCTAAGTACTATTGTTTGGGATAATATTGACCAATACAAAAATCTACTTTCAAACATATGAGGATCTTATCGACAAATATAATTCAATTTGCCAAATCGTATTCGCCAATGATCCAGAGAATTGACTTGCATATGGTACCAATAAACTTCGAGCAGGCCTAGGAATTAGGAAGAATTAAACATGTATGCGTGGGAAGCTACATGGTTTAGTGAACAACCTTGTGTGTTTACATAATAATAACATAAACAAAATAAATACTCTATGCCATAAAAGGTTCCGGCAGAAATAAATCGCTACTTTATTCAAAAGTTTGAAAATTAACATTACAAAACTTCGTTTCCTACATCATTTTCTAGGCTGTGTAGTTATAAAACATGGAAATCATCTTTCCTTGAAGTTTTATTGAAGGGGCTATGCCCAAATCAATAAAACCGTACTACAAACTGTACTACAGCACTACTCCTTATAGTATAATCAATAGGTTTAACACAGCTTGCATAAAGAATCCCATAATCGCTAAGGTAGTGATTTTTTTAATAGGATACCAAAAGTTAATATGTATTCCGTATCTTTGCAGTGACCCCACCTTCTTTCTCACCAGCAATTCTTGCCACTGGTTGGCGCTTCGGTGAAATTCGTCGCATAGATCATACACTTTTCCTATAGTGGGGTACAAGATGGGTATGATTCCTATTCCAAATGCAACTCCAGCGGGTAATATCATGGCTAGAACAAGGGGCATATGAGATAGGTGACGAATTGTTTGGTAGGTGTACAAGATAGTTACAGTTAAATGTATTCCTTTGATGTTTGGTGAGCCGTAACTTCGCATGCAGTCATTAAATGTTCCCGTGACCAACTGTAGTTTAGTGTAGGTCTGAATTTGCTGAAGTCGTGATGTATAAGCTTTTTCATTGGATCTGAATAAAATTAACAAACGTAATGTTATTATTATAGTTTAAATATAAGCATGACTTTAACACATTGTAAAAAAAATTGATAAAGTAATGCATAGATATTATTTATTTACAATTCAATACCTTTTAAGTATGCAGCGTAACCAAAAGCACACCATGAATCCATATAAGAAAATTGTATTCAAATAAAAAGTAAATACGGAGAACAGATTAAGATACTGGTATAGTTCCCAAGCTGTCCAAGAGATCTTCACCCACCAGTTACTAGAGATATGTGCTGGTAACAAGCTGTAAATGTAGTACCGAGCATTCGATATTACAAAGAAAAGTAAAGCCAAACAGCTTCCCATGCTGTAGAAATATGCCATAGTTGCTGGATATATCAGCGAGAGCATGTCGATGTTATAACCATGATCACCTTTGGTTTCTCCATATGACCGGTAGATCCCTGAATTTTAGAGTTCAAATAATGCACATTTTATTGTACTAAAAAATTAAGTCCAATTTAAATTTAAATGATATTTTAATACATTGTCTGATAAAATTTATGAAATAAAATACCTAATAGATCATGGTGACAGGTTAAAATCTGGCGGTGGAGCTGACAGATCTCATTGCGATATACTAAACTGTTAATCTGGAATCCAAATCCAGAAATTAATAAAATGACGATGTACAAATTAAACAGGGACATCCACGCTGGATACTGTTCCTCTTCTTCCTTCATACTATTCTCAAAAACAGAGTACGTCATGTAAACTATGTTGATAAATATCCAAATCGGATTTGCGACAGCCAACCAAAATCTCCAAGTTTTCTTTTGAGGAGTTATTAATTCCATCTTTTCGGAATCCCAAAAATAGGCAAACGTGTTTTGCTTTGACATGAGTCGAAAGTGAAAATGAAGAAGTTTAACAGCTCGTTCCGTGATCATTTTAACAAATGGTACAAAGGCGCTGGAACACTAGAATAAGTTGTTGATGTGGATTTTTTGGTAAAAATCCAACCACCGTTTTATCAGCCAAGATCAAAAAGACAATTTCGGCAGCTATAATTTGCGGCTAATTTTGAACCACACTATATTCAGACTGCAATTTGCCGTTATGTGGTATTCGTACACGTGTATGTATGTATATCGCCTCATCACTTAGTTATGTATTCATTCATGATTATTTTAATCATCGCAGAAATAGCATTACCAATCATTATTGTAACGATAAAATTACTTCAGGATAATAGCAATATTGATTGAGTTCGTTATTGTTATCATTTGTACTTTGTGTATATAATAAATGTGTCCTACTACGTATGTCCCGTTATTAATTATCAACGTTACTAATTGTTTTCCAGAAAGAAACTTAATGTACACGAGGTCAAAGCGTTTTTGAAGATTGTAATTGAGCAGCTACTTACAACAGTACACCTGCAATTTGAGTTTTCCGATTTTAATTACCACTTAGCATTTAAGTGGTAATTTGCAATTACGGGGTTCTATGACATTATATGAAAATATTCTAACCATTACAACTATTCATTACATTATAATATCTTCGACGGCCAAACTAAAGCGAAAATTAATTATTCGAGAGCAAGCTACCTATAAGGAATAAATGATTCAGGGTCTGGATCAAAAAAGGTAAATCGGGTTCAATCTTTTGAACTATCAAATTGAATAAAGTACCTTAAATAAGCACATGTATTTACGCCTATTCTTATACATAATTCATTATACATAACAATTGCTAAACTTCCTATATTCCGCTACCATCCTAGCCGTAACAACCACCACCGGGATGTTTGCCTATTAAATATTTTTCATATGTATAAGTGTCGTTGCTGGTTAGAGCAGGACAACAATGAAGTAGAAGTGAGTTTTTTCTTAGACAAACTCATTATATCTATAGTTGCTCTGAACTTTAAGACCAAGATAAAAGATCCAAGATAGTAAATTGTTATCGTGAAGTTTCTCCACTTGGTTAATACTAATTATACCTGAAGTTTCTATGAACAGAATACTCAACGAAAGCAGAAAACATCATCTTCGTGATTCCATGGTTGAAACAATATTCAATGTAGTGCATGTATAATAGTCTAAGCTTATCTGTACTTTCAACAGTTGACAGTTGAAGCAACGTTCTGCCCGAGCATGGTGTCCGCCATCCCGTCAGTTTTATAGTTAGTCGAAACGTATGCACATACATTACTATCTTTATGAAGCAATCGGCAAATTATAATATACGCACATTTTTTACCATAATATAGGGTCGTAAAAGGAAGTACATACAGATCAACATTTTCAACCTATATTTATATTTTTAATAATATCATATTTTCCATAATATATAACACCGAAAAGTGGTTAAAATAATGCAAGTGTCATTAACCGCCCAAACCACATTTGAGTTTTCCTGTTTACTTTGAATTTTTACAAACGGGAATTGTGTTGATTTTACATGTGCGATGGTCATGTTGTAATGCAATGTAAGCGAAAATAATGTGATACGGTAAATTGCGATTGGCAATTCCGCTGACAATTCAATCTGCAATTTACCTGCACATAAGTATACTTACAGATATCTGTATTACCCTGCGCTTTGTATGTATTGAACTCCCACACGACATTGAATCTAGCATAAATATACCAATAAGTAAAATGCTTTACGTTTTTATTAGACATTGTTAATAAAAATTTAATAGTATTTCCATGTATTTATTCCCGATGTAACTATCTATAAGTATATATTTGAAATATTTATAATAATTTATAATATTAATATAGTTATAACTAAATTAAATGTTCATTTATGAGCTTTTATTTTCATCATTACATTCTTCTTTGAAGTGTCAAAAACTTAGTTGACATACATATGTATACTGAAGCGTGAAATCAAAAAAGAGCAAACTAAAGTGTACGTACACACAATACATGCACAAACGTACAAATGTATATGTAAGTAAGTAAGTAAGTACAAGTGTAGATATAAGTTTGTGTACATGGTTTAAATTAACTTTAAGGATACAAGTGTAACTGCACTAACAGTATACATTGAAAAGACAACCAATGACAAACTTCCTGAATCACACTTTTCCTCAGGTGGTACATAAGGTATATAATCCTTCGGATATGTAACTCTATCCCCAAGTTCTTTAACAGCATTCCGGGAAGTCATGTGCAGAAAGCGTGCCTGATTATCGGCGTAACCAACGCAAACATCGAAGTGGTCATTAAAGCGTGATTTCTGTTGAAACTCTGCTATCAATTCTGGGGTCCACTTTGTCAAGTCGCTCGCAACTTCTGAAAATTTCTTACCGTTTAACTTTGCTGGCTTTGTAACTGTGGGATCCCGCATGTCGCTTGCCCTAAAGAAAGGTCCACATGTTTTTAAAATGTTTTACAATCAACATGGTTTTTGTTTGAATAATTCTTTATTACTAACTCGTCAAATTCCTCAATTCCCAGCTTGCCAAAAATAAAATCGGTATCATCAAAAAGGCTGTAACAGACTTCAAGATTAGGCAAGCGTGGCCAATAGATAAGGAAACTCTCGCACATTTCATTTTTAGTTTTCAATCCTCCTACAACTGCCGCTGGTGGGTTTAGATGGGTGGAGTCATCAGTACACTCTATATCGTTTATAAGAATACTATTTTAATATTGAAGGTTACACGGCAACTCTAAAGTGAAAGGGAGAAATGAAATTGGTGATACGGAGGATTGCCTTGAGATTTTCCCTCCAAATGTGTTCGCTCATTCTTGATTTATATCAACTTAATTAAATTATAAAAAATATTAAATATATGTAGGTATTTAACAAATCCACATTTATACCAGTTGTCAGATGATCTCCAGGCAAAACTTGCCGATTTTCTGCCAACGGACGGTTTTGTTGATAGTTAAAATCATATTGGTCGTCTTGAGCCAGCCAAGGTAGTTCTGTTCCATCTCGGAAATGACGGAGTTTTATCTTCCGGCCTGTTTTATTGAAATTTAATAAACTTATATTTTATTTTGCAGTAATGAAAATAACAATGGTAACTATTATTTTTAATATTCTGTAGCACTCACGAATAGATATTTAACTTACCAGCTAAATGAGAGTGAAGCAGTACATTGAAAACACTAATACCACCCTTGGGGAATCGGCTGGCAGTACAAGAACTGCTGCAATGCCCGCTGATTACGTAATCGGTGGTATTTGGAGGAATCATCAAAGAAATCGCAGTGTCATGACCAACTGTAAGCACACCTGCCTCATCAGGCCTGCAATGAATTTATGTTTAAAATTTTGCAACAAATGTAATAATTACATTGCCGATTTAAAACAGCTATGAACAATGCTATACTTTGTATGTGATGTGTTTTTTACCTTGGAATATCTGACGTATAAACTTGTAGCCCTGTCTCATATTGAAGACTTGGCTTGATTTTAGGATTATCGTAGTGAATCTCCAGCATAAAGTATTCTTGTATTCCGTTCTCATTCATTGGCAAACCCACATTCTCCGGGAGCAACAAGGGCTAGAGATGAATGCAAACATATGTTAACCTTTGCTCTTGTTCTTGACTGAAATTAAAAGACGTGTACCATAATTTGCAGCAGTCAACTCACATCGCCTCCTTTCGCCCAAACGTAATAAAAGGAATTGCAGTACTGCACAACTTCTTGTATTCCACTACCGTCATCGTCGTAACACTCACCACCTGGATGTTTGTCTGCTAAAAAGCTTTCATACAGTTCCGTATTGTTTGGATCATTAGAACAATGATGAAGTACCAGGTGATGATTATGTTCAAGAGATAGCGCATTGTCCAGCATTACTCGGAACTACGATATAATGGATAAGAAAATAAAGCATGGAGATTAAAGTAAACGAGCATTCTCTGATATCATGTTTCTATTCTGGCATGACCGTATTTAATAACGAAAGCTTTCACCTTACCCCAACAATATGACGCTTCTTCGCAGACACCGGACTTTTGTGCATGGTACACCAATAGGCTGTGTCCTGATTAGGAAGCCGTGTGTTTACTTTGATGTCCCAAGGTTGAAATCTGAAGGTTTAATAAATACAAGCAAAAACATTAGTGGGATTAATTTTATGAGCACATAACTATAACAATTAAAATAATACGTTATACATATCCTCTATAACGTACTTGGATATGTCGAAGCTTGGACCAGCTGGATCCAATATATTCACTTGGGCTGCACCACGCTGTGCATGGTGCTCAACAATGTCAGTAGCACCCATTGACCAAATGAATTTCGTTGTGTCATTCTAAAATTGAAGGTTGGGCATTATAAATACAAATACATAAATAACTATGAAGTTAAAGCAATGTTTGTAATCTTGAAATACTTATGCAAACGAGCATACCTTGATAGGGAGATCTTCATCGTCGCAGGTGTTAAAGCGACGAAGAAAGACCAGAGTTGTGTGAGTAGTGTTTTCTTTCGCTAATATCAGCTTCCAATCCTGACTCTTGTCAATCGTCGGTTCTTTTTTACCAGTGGCAAACCGATCCTAAACATCCCAAATTCATTCTGAATTTCATTGCACAATTCAAATGCAAACACTTCATTGACAAATTGAAAGTTAATTGCAAAATCATTAATGGGACAAAAAAGTGTAACTTTCTTTACCGTGAAATAGGCTTCTCCATTATCTTTGACACCCCCAATAATAAGATCTGCATTGACCATGCCGCCTTGGGGAGATAATCCGAAGCCGACGTATCCGTGTGTGCGTGCCTCAACTGTAAATTGAATAGTTTCTTCGGTTAGATCCGCTGTCCAGGACACTACATAGTCGTCATGTAGCTTTTGTACGCGGTTAATTGTTACAGCTGAACTTCCTGCAAGAACTGCTAGAAGACAGAAAGCGAGAAAATTCACTTTCACCTTGGACTCCATGTTAGAATCAATACGCTGCTATAGGTGTGTATGTATTTGCTTCTCTACTTTCAACCCCCTATTCTTACGATCTTTGACTAACAAACTGATCGGCTCTTACAGCCAAGATCATTTTTATAACCGAAAAATATTTTTGTTATCTGCAGGTGTGGAGACACTTGTTCTCTCTGATGTATGAATCATTCAAGTTTACAATAAGCCTTTGTAATTTTAATTAGCCGTTCATACTACATTAACCTAGCTCAACAGCTAAAATTAATAGGTACTTGTCACTATAGTTGTAAACAACTTTATTCGATTGGTCACAGGTGTGTTACGCAAGTACATAGGCTGATTAATATTTTTACCAATTCTTAATATTACCGAGCTTTGTTTATCTCCTTGTAACGCTATAAAAAGGGTGTCTTTACAAGTGCCATTTGATGTCAAGATAGGATATCTGTGTGTACTTTTAATTTAATTATATCTTCTTTTCAAATGTGTTAAGTGTTTACTATTTTATATTAATGAGGATATTTTTCCATAATAAAATCATTATAAATTATTAGCAGCATTATCGGATGCAACCTTGATTCACCCTTATTCAAGCGTTGTATGCTCAAACAATATCTACATACATATATTTAAGTGCAAATTTTAAACGATGTCGTACCTACTGGGTAAAAATACAGAGTTATGGAGCTGATTGAACTTTAATTTTTTGAAGTAATTAAAACGGTCATTTTATATTCAACTGTTACATTTATGTTTACTTTATCGATTATAATGTAGTTGTGTTTCCATTACTTAACCCCTTACTTAGTTACTTAATTTTTTGTATTCATTAACCTTTATACATATTCGAGTACCACTACTTGTAATGTATTACTCACCACCAGGATTTTCCTACTTGTTATTATCAGTAGCTGTAGCGTAACCCATTCCAATCCCTTCATTATTACATTGTTCAGACACTGACAGCAAAATAGTATGAATCATTAATTAGACTGCGATGTTTTGTATTTATCTATATGTACATACGAGTAATCAGTGAGACTACAGGTGTATCTGGATTACATGAGTGGTATTAACGTCTCGCTGAAGGTGAATCACACTTACATATAAGCACACAGTCACAAATATTGCAAAATAAATCATATTTATCTTTGGTTTCATACATAATATGAAGTATTCTCGATAGCTAGATTTTCGACCCCATGTATACTCATTTGCGGCCTCAGTGGTCAAGTCCAGCCCAAATGTCGTACCATAATAGGGAGTTGAATGTTGAGAAGTGTTGCCATGCGTCCCTTCCGCAAACCGATTTAAAAATGTTTTTATAATAGATCCTTAGAAGTGTTTATATTGAAGAATTTACTACCCAACAGGAACATAATTATTCAACATGGCTGATTACTTACAGCTGCATATGCACGAAGCTTTGCCAAGATTCATATGTATGTATTTCCTTATTATGTGTTTTCATCCTAATCTCATTAAGGCCAATTATAGAGCTTCAATCTTGATTATTGTATTGCTATATGTACAACTTTATTCTCAGCTAATTAGTGTATTGTATAAATAATTATATTCATTTTGACACGCATGTTTTTCCCAACTAAAAGGTTATATAACCCATGTTGGGAACCTTTGCCCCTACTGAAAAATATTCCACCCATCATTATGACAACGCATATTTTGTAATCGTCAAATATTTGTACACTGGACATTAAATAGCTACAATATATTACCCAAAACATTTGTTTCTTTACTCCAATTAAGACTTTTTATCTTTCACGTCACCCATTATAATGTCTTTGTTGTCGCTAAAACTTTAAAACCTAATGAAAACAAACTACGGAGGTTCACTTTCATTTGGGATTCCTTTCAGGATTATTAAATACTATGTTTGCATGCATACACTTTGCTAATTAAATTGTATGAATTTTAAAAATGCATTGAAGTGCATATCTACATATATCAAGAATGTCTCAGGATTTGTTTCCATATAAGTGAAAGCGCAACTCACAGGTTTGTTGTTTAGTTATTGTCGGTGCGGGGAAGTAGCAAAGGGAATATCTGGATTAATTAATTGTAAAGTATTTGTTGAATACAAATAAATATATTAAGGTCAAAGAATAAGAACCTTGAATGTGAGATTTTTATTAAATACACATTGATGCTCATTCTTTTGGAATTATTTTATGGATGAACAGTCTTTCACTCCACTACTTTCTTAAGCGGAAATCGTCGCATTCTTAAGCTTTCTAAGTTTTTTGGAAAACAAATTGCAAAAGGATGTGCTCAGAATTATGCGGGTTTTTGGGAATTCTTTTTCATATGCAAAAATTATGCTTGAAATGAAAAGATGTGCTGAATGTTGTTAGTTAAATATTTTATTTAGCATAGTTTTACAACCAATTTTAGATTAAACTCAAAAGTGAATTAAGTAGGTAAATACTGAGTTAAGTAAAATGTAGTAATACATACAATTGGACTTGCAAAAATACCCATAGCAAAAAGAACACATTAGACTCTAATGCGCACTAATTGCAGTTATCAGAGGGTGGGTCGTAAGGAATAAAATCTAGTGGATATGTAACCACGGGCATATCCTCCGCTTTAACTACGTTTCGAGTTGTTGCCTCCATTGCAAAACACAAACTAGTTTGATTTCCATACCGGGTAACCTGTTGTAATTCGTGCCTTAATTCCGGATTCCAATCCACCATAGTGCTCAGAACGGTAGAGAAGTATTTTCCGTACATTTCAGGTGGACTGGTAATTATAGGATCATTTATGCCCGTTCTAAAAATTGTAGTAAGTAATTAGTTTTAAAAAAGCATGGTATTCGCTTTGATTAATTTCAAAGCTAAGCTGTCTTACTCGAAATCCGCTGATTTAATTCCAAACTTCTGAAACAAAAATTCATAGTCATAGAACACACTTGCACACATGGAGAGGTTCTTTAATCGTGGATAGTACATTATTATCGAAAAACACATTTCATGGCGAGTTGATAATCCGCCGATGACTGCTTCCGGAGGGTTTAAGTAGGATGAATTGTAGGTACATTCTAAAAATTGTCAAAATAAACATAAAAGTAATGGCAAGTTTCAATGGAAGCGCAGAATTTACATATTTGAAAACGATAAATCAGCAGTACCTAGAGCGAATTGATCTCCTGGTAATATTTTCCTGTTCTCAGCTAATAGACGGTTTTGTTGGTAATTGAAATCATAGAAATCATCACTAGATACCCAAGGGAGCTCAACTCCATCTCGAAAGTGTCGCAATTTAAGTTTTCGTCCTGTAAAACATAACATCTATTTTGACATTCGTTCATTACAGTGGTATGTGGTGTCAAATAATTTTACTATACCAACACAATGTTGACGAATTAAATTCGTAAAATAGACTTCGAGTAGAAGGAGTTTATGTTGGTAATGTAATAATCTAATCCGAACTAGAGTTTACCTGCTAAATGAGCATGAAGCAATACGTTGAAAAACTGTATTCCCTCAGGGGGTAATTGACTTTGTGTGCACTCCTTACTACAGTGTCCAGAGACGACATAGTTGGGTGCTGCTGGGGGTATTACCATAGTGAAAGCTGTATCATGAGCAATCAACAACAAACCTGCATCTTGCTCTCTGCAATATTACGAATTAAGTAACATAAATATTACGAGTACTTTATTGTCTTTACGAGTTTGCTTTCTCTCAAAAGCTCTTGCTTCAAGCTAAAGCCCACCTTAAGTTTGACGTCATGTATATTTCAAGTCCAGTGTCGTACTGAACATTTGGCTTGACTTGTGGGTTGTCAAAATGAACTTCCAATACAAAATATTCCTCAGTTCCATCTTCGTTAAGTGGAATACCAGCATTTTCTGGCAAAAACATAGGCTGAAAATGCAAAGAACGTCAAAGTTTGTGATTTCATCAATTCAATGTCCATGTGTTCCTTTCTTATGCATAATAATGAATCGAAATGCATTAAGTTGGCTTACATCTCCGCCTTTAGCCCAAATGTAATAAACAGTTTGACAAGTAGGCATAACATTGTTAATTATTCCACTTCCATCATCTTCGTGGCATTCACCTCCGGGTTTCCTTAAATAACTTTCGTATACATCAGAAAGATTACTTCCTGGAGGGTTGGAGCAACGATGAAGGGTCATATGATGATTGTGAGCTAAGGAAAGTTCGTTGTAGAGCTTCACACGAAACTGCAAAATAGTTTATAATGTAAATATCCTCTGAATAAAAATTCAAGTATCTATATAGTTTGGTAGTAATAGCTAGAGAAACCTTACGCCAACAATATGTTTCTTGGCACTAAATTTCGGACTTTTGTGAACTGTACACCAATAGGAAGTTTCGGCAGTGGGGTAGATAGTATTAACGTTCATATGCCATGCTTCATACCTAAATGTTATTTTGTATTTTTAACAAATTGGGACTCATTAAATTAATTTTGTGATGAAAATATTCTAAGCATCATACTTGGAGCCGTCAAATATTGGAGGTGCGGGATCCAAAACGTAAACTGATGATGCTCCTCGTTTTGTATGATATTTAATGTCATCAGTTGCTCCCATTGACCAAATAAACTTAGTTGTGTCGTTCTAAAATAAAAATTTTAAATCTTGATTGTACATGTTTAGTAAAATGCAGTAAACGCAAACTAAAGGTTTAATTTTAAACTAAAGCATTCTCACATTTATCGGAAGATCTTCATCATCGCAAGTATTGAATGTCCGATTAAAGCGTAAAATAGTATGTGTAGAATTTTCTGACGCAAACGTAAGATGCCAGTCTTGATGGTCATCAACTTTTGGTTCAGTTTTTCCAGTAGCAAAGCGATCCTACATTTTGTCAAATAGTTATTGCTAAACATGTATTCACAAGTAATTTTTAAATTACAATCACTGGCCTTAGGTTATTGCTTGACTTATTTATGTTAATACAGCTTTACCGTGAAATATGACTTTCCATCTCTGATCCCACCAATAACAACGTCAGCATGATTCATTCCTCCCTGAGGAGAAAGTCCGAAACCAACAAATCCTGTTGTTTTTGCTATGACTTCGAATTCAATTGTTCTTTTCTCCAGGTCTGCTTTCCAAGATACATTGTAATCGTCATCTAATTTCTGCACACGGTTAATTACTACACCGACTGTGCATGGTAGAACTACTGCCAATGCAATAATTATTGTACATACTAATCCAAAAATGAAATTCATTTTTGTTAAATTTACATAGGTATACACCATGCAAAACAACTTTATTGTTAGCAGATTATATAATATTGACACTATTCTTTACTGTTTAAATATTTTAATTTACGCAGCATTTGACTCAACAACTAAATTATTTCTGCCCAGCTATTTATACCCGAAAATTCATCTGGCATTCAGCAATTGAGATACCTGAATTCATAAATATAACTAGCTACTTAACTTTTGTGAGTATAGGTATATGGCTGCACAACACCAGATTGACCTGTTGTTATGGACTTTGTCCATCACGTTAGGTTATTTGTATACATAATTTGAAATGTGATTGCTAGTACTTAAATTCGTGTAAAATCTAGTATTTGGGTCATT